>JNEM01013035.1:0-35514 GCA_000697335.1 Conidiobolus incongruus B7586
TAAATATACTATCAGTAATTTGATTAAAATTCAACCTAATAATAGTTCTCATTATAAAAAACTAAATTTATTCAAAATATCATTGAATTTGTTTTAATTATTTAATAGATAATTTATAAATATTTTTTATTAAATTATTTGCTCTATATTATTTTAAGTATAATTTTGATTAATATTGTGGTTTTTAATATTCTATAAAAATAATATAATATTTTATTATTATTTTTGAAATAACCAACTGAATATTAATATTATTAAGAGACTATATCTTATATCTTTAATTAGGATTATAATATAAATTCAAAATATATATATCTAAGAATTATTGTTAAATTTTAAAGGAAAATGATATGTATTTGAATAAAATAGCTTGATTTCAAATAATAAACTTGGTTCAGCTATTTTATATTTAAAGCCTGATGTTTTCCTTATTATATTTTATCAATTTTCATATTAAGCATTGATTTCTTTATTTTTAAACATTGAACCAGTATATATTCTTATATATATCTTCAAATAAATCTCTTACTTATATTTCTAAGCCATATTGCAAATATTTATTTTCCTTTTTTTGTAAAATAGCAAAATATTATTTTTTTTCTCTTATTAAATGAATTTTTTGATTTTCTTTCATTTATTCTCCTTACACTAAAATTTGGATTTTTTGTTGAATAACACGATATTCAATGATTGATTATTGGAATAATTATAATTTGATAAATCATCTAATTTAATATAATATACATATTAATTTTATAGTAAATAAATTTTGCATTAAATGAATAAATTGAATTTAGTAACCTTATTTCTATAATTTTTTTTATAATGTTAAACATAAATTTGATATATAGTATAATTTTTATATTAATTTACTTGTAAATTATTTTGAAAATTGAATTTCATTAATTTTTGAAATGTAATTTAAACATTTAACTTATTCGATTATATTGCTGTTCATTTATTTTGAAAATTCGTCTATAAGTTGATATATGATTCAATATACCAATAACCCTAAATAATAATAGTAATATTATAAAATAGCTGGCCACTATTATTTTAAGTGTTGAATAACTTTAAGAATAATAATATAGATCATTTACCCTACGGATATGATTATTTAATTAAAAAATAATTTATTTATATATAATCTAAAAATAATTATTGATTAATTTATTATATAGATATATTATACTTTGATATCTTCATAATGAACAAAGGTCTTAAACTATTTATAATATAATATATATAGATTATTTAAATAATAAATTATTATTAAATTCAATTCTTCCAACCAATAATATAAATATTATAAGGATATTTATTAATATATATATGATATATATCCTGTCTATTTAAATTCAAATAATACATAACTAATTAATATCTAACTAAATATCAAATAATTCATGTTTAACCCTAAAATCATTCTATAACTATTTGGATTTATTTTTTTATTAATTTCATATAAAAATTAGTATTCACTATAACAACAATATCCAACAAATTTAAAATAAACCTTAAATATTAACACCAAAATAATCAATCAAATTAAAGATTAATTAATATAAAATTAGCGAATAGCTATCTCTAGTTATCAATTTAATGTATTTCTATATAATAAATTACAAAATACTAATTAGTATTTTAAAATTTATAATTTTAAACTTTAGTTAATAAATTTATATCAAATTTAAAATCCAATAATCAAAAATATTATAAGTTAAAATATATATCATTTCATTTTAATTTATTAATATATTATATTAGTCCACTTTTTGTTAATATAAAATATTATTCTTATAAATAAAGATATTGATATATTTTTCAGATTGAATAATATTATATTTAATTATTTTTCATATATGAAAACTTGTTTAATAACTTAAAATATAATATTTCACAATCTTTTTATATCATCTCAAATGCTCGATAGTTGTTGTTAAATTTCTAAATATATACTATATTATAATTTATTAATAAATACAACATAATTGCCATTTCCAAATCATATTTTAGTAAATTAAAATCTTTTTATTAAAATAATTAATATAAGTTATATTCATAGGCAATTATCTTATCTTTTATATAAAAAAATTATTATTAGAATTAGTTTTAATTAAAGATTAATTTTTATTTATAATATAAAATAAAAAATAACGATCATATAATTATTAGTATAGTTATTATAAAATTGCATATATAACAATATAAGAAAAATATTTTTTTATTAATTAATAAAAATATCAAAATATATCTTTTGTTAATTTTTATAAGCTTATCTTGTATAATCAACTATTATATTAAAAAATAAACCAATATATATTAATTTTCAAACCCAAAAGAATATTATATATATAATTAAATTATATCTATAATAATTATTATCTTTAAAATAATAATTAAACCTAAATATCAAAATATAGTGGTTTATTATAAATATATTTATCTGATTATTATCTTAAAGAAGATTAAATATATTTTATAATAAAATTTAAAAGATTAAATTTTTTTTAATTTTTATTCATATTAAACCTATTGATTGAATTTAAATAAATTTATAAATTAATAATAAAATTTTTTAAATTATTTATTATATTTAATTTTAAAAAAATTTTATAATTTTTATTTTATTAGTTATTTTATATAATATGATTAATTAATTATATAAGGTATAAATTTCATATCTCTTAAAAAAGTCTATTAGATTTATCAACCTTGTTTTTAAGCCATATATTAATTTAATTATTATTAAATTAAATGATATTATTTATCATTTTTCAAGCTAACAAAAAAATATCATATATTTTAATCAAGTACTATACAAAGCCTAAATATACAAGATATTATTGAAGCTATTTCAATATACTTTTATAAATACTCTTGATCACTTTATAAATATATATAGTTCTATTATTGTATTTTAAATTTAATCATTTATTCTATTCTGATAGTTAAACCAATATTAATTCTAATTTAAGCTGGATTTGTCAGTCTATAATTGAAGGATACTCTTTGTTCACTTTGTTTTCTTTATTACATTATATTCAAATCCCATAGCATTCATTTAAGCAACTATTTAAACTCAAAAGTGATAAAAATAAAAGTAGAATAAGTTTTTCTTTTGGATATTCTGCTACAACGCCTCAACAGTAAGTTTTTAAACCTACAGTCCCGATATGTTAAAGAGCAGGATTAATAAATAATTTACTAAATCATATTTTGAGTGCTTTTCTAACTACGACCTATATTTATAAAACTTAATATAAAAATACAACACTATTATAAATTATTATTATTGATTTTAAAATATAAATGGTATATAAATTATTTATCATTAATATTAATAAAAATAAATTTTTTTTCAATAATTATTATAAATTAAGGAGTTTATATAAAGTAATTTTCTAAACTCTTGAATATTTTATAAAAATAATGTTAAATTATTAACATTATAGAAGATCTATATTATTTTTTCATTATATTTATACTTTGAATTATTTCATGTTAAATTGATACACACTTATTTTTGAGTTTCTTGATATATTTATTAAGTATATGCTATTAAAATTACTCATAGGATTTAATAATCAATTTAACATTATGATTTTTATTTTGTTTAATTTTATTATTTGATATTGAAATATAAGTATGGTTTTTGCTGAATTACATTATTATGTGTAGATAATTGTCGATCATCGTTATTTCCTTGAAATTTAATAATATTCTTATTCAATCAAATTAACATTTATTTCATTTATTGTTTATGATTACTATTAATAGTCAAAAAAATAATTTTACTAATTAAGAAAAATCTTTTCAAATCTTGCTTAGTTCTTCTAAACTATATTATTATCCTTTTTGCTACATTAAAATCACGAATTAAATCCTATTTAAACAATTTACATAGCACTTTTTTGCTTTGTTAAATTGAACTTTTTATTTGCAATCAATAACATTGTCTAGAGATTTAATACAGTTCCTACCTAGTACTATTAATTTTGTTAACAATTACCATTATTTGTGAATAATGATTATTAAACAAAATCCAGATATAATTAAAATCAAATTATAAACCCTTATTCCTTAATGCAAATTGTTCCTTATTTTTATTTAAGCATTAATTATATTGTTTTAAAAGTATTTATTTGAAAATTTTCTTATGAATTATAGTTATTAAAAATCTTTTTTTAAAAATTTTTAAACTTGTTTTCTATTGTTAAATTATTTGTTTATATTACCTTTAAATTTTTAATTATTAATTAAATTAACTAATATATATTATTGGTTATATAATAATTTAGTAATAATTATATTAATAACCAAGATATATTTATATATTTACCCTCATTACAAACCTCAATTTATGAAATGAATTAGTTAAATTTTAATAAGTAATAAACTTCACTTTTCATCTCGCTCATTTAAATTATCTAGTTACAGATTTTATATAATTATATTATTATTTGAATTTAAAACAAAGAAGGAAGTATTTCTATTTTATAACTTTTGCATTTTCTAAGCAATAAACTATTTTTTTTTGATTACAAGTGAATATAACTTTATTTTAATAATTTGAATTCAAATAAATTATAAAAATTTATTAATTATTTTCCATAATAATTTTGAATTATAGTTTTTTATAAATAACACTATTTATTCAATGAGATGTTATGTTTATTATTATTTATTAAAAGGCTATCATAATTAATATTGTGATAATTAAACATATTATTTATTTGAATATATATCCATTCTAATGAAAAGGTTGCTATTTAGAATTTTTATACTATTAAAAACTTAATATATTAATTGCTTTAAATAATTTAATTTAAAAATTTAATAAATATGTATGTATATAGTTTTAATAGTTTAAATAAATAGTATTGGTAATAAATTTTATAGGATTAGGGATAAAATATGATAAAATTTTTCAAGTTTATGAAAAATTTATGCATGCAAATTTGATCGTAAATAATCGAATTGATATTATTGAATATCGAAACTATAATAAAGGTCAAAGAACTATGATTATTCTGTACTTTGTTTTATTTTACTAATATATTGATTGCGATTTTATAAATCACCTTTATGATCTTGGCTCTAACTTTACCACAAATCAATAATAAAAATATTATCAACATGATTGTATTATGAAAAATAATTATCAAATGATGATTTTTAGTGAAGAGATAATTTTTATTTAATTTCAAATATCGATATGAAAAATATTGAATTGGTAAATAAATCCAAATATTTAATCATCATATACATTAAATTATATAATATAAACACAATTAAATAATAACTACTCTGAAAAGGTATTAATATTTTCATTGTATCAAGTTAGAGAATTTTAAATAAAAATAGAAAATGATAAATATTCGAATAATATTTATTTTTCATTAGTATTTATAGAGAAATAACTAAATTTCCCAATACATTGAATAATTAGTTTGTATTCATTAATTTAGCAGAATTTCATTTTGTTATCAAGAATAATTACAAGGAGTATATGAAAAAAATTTACAAGAAATTTTTTGATTACTTGTAATATTCTTTGAATGTATATAAAGTTCAAGTATCGGTACCATATTTGGGGAAATTGTTAATTATGCGAAATAAGAATTTTTTTATCCTTGTTCGATATTTACTATAATATTATTGATAGACAAGCAAAATCATATCTAAATCAAATATCAAACATCCCTGAAAGAAGTAAATTAAAATCCAATATGGACAGACAATTGATTGAAATAACCAGATAAAATAACATAACTTAATACATGATATTATGGCATTTACAATGATACCTCATTCATAATATTTAAAATGATTGAATGGTTGCTACAGCTTCGCTGATATTTTAATGGTGGCTTGTATTTGATATATAATATAGACAAAATAATATTGTGTAACTAATAACTATTACATTTGATTGATATTTCACTCTGATCTTAATGCTTAAAATAATCTGAAAGATATTTATATATTTGTATATTTGTATACTAATACACTAATATCTTAATAAAGTTAGTACTATTATTTGAATAATATACAAAATAAGTTTCAAACATTATTGGATTCCTTAAATTGGTAAACACTATAAATTTACAATTATTTTTCAAAAACAAATTTTAATTCTTGATATATTATTTTAATCTTAAAACAAATAGAATTTTTTATGTATTGTTTCCATTGTTTTCAATTATATTCATTGTAATAGATATTAATTTAATTATATTAAACAATGAATGCATAATTGATTATTTTGAATTTATATGATGATTTAGATTAATTGATAAATTATAATAAAAAACTAATCAAACTTTCAATAATTTACATAACATATTGTTTTAGAACCTGTAATTATTTTCAATTAATAAATAATCTTAATTAAACTAATTGCTAGGGGTATTCGTCTTGTGTCAAATAAATTGATGTTTTCATAATTGGTATTAAATTTTAATATACTGGTTTAATTTTTCGATGATTGAATACAAGATAAAATTTTAAAGTACAGTATTACTTGTTAGATCTCAAAATTTAACAATATATACTATAAAAGTAAAATCATGTAATTGATATAAATAATTTAAGAAAAATTCTGAAATATTAGAAATTATATTATCAAGTAAATGATCAACTTCAATTAGTCTTTACGCTTTTCTGTTACATTGATATCTTGGTGAAAAGTTAATTTGATCTATATTATTTCGAACCCCTATCAAATCAGATATATTTAAATTTGATTAACTGGATAATCTTTATTATAGGGATGAAAATAAGTTTAGGTTTGTAATTGAATATTTATTATTAAATTAAAATCTATATTCAGCTGAACCAGTTGAAATATACTGGCATTTGACCAATCAAATATATATTAATTAATGAATAATTATATTGAATATACTAAAGGATATATATCTTCTTGATATTAAAATATAAAAAATAATCATTTAATATATATTGATTTAACGCTCTTTGTATTAAAATATTATCATTATTTTAGACATAAAATAAGTGTTCTTTTTTTCATAAAAATCTAATTCATTTTAAAATCAAGATGATTCTAAATAATTTTAACGAATTTGCAATATAAAATTTAATCAGGTTATCTGTATTATAATTTCAAATCATAATTAGAATTTTTAGAATACTTTTAGCTTCAATATATGGTATAAAGCGATTATAAATAATTTATAAATTAGAAATAATATTTTATAAAATTAGTAACAAAATATGAAACATAGAATATTGAATTAATATCAGCAAATTCTTACCATTTAGAGTGTTACTGAGTTAATTTGGGAATCTGGCCGAGTAATTTAGAAATATGATGATTAATTGATAGATTTGGTTTATTTAATTAGAAAAAGAGGCTTTAATTTTAATTATGATGTACAATTAAATGAAATTTAATAATGAATTAGATTCAAATTATTTCAAGTTCGCTAAATTTTAAAATTAAACAAAATGTGCTTAAAGTCATTCTTATCAATACTAAAACCTATACCAAAATACATGTGTGAATAATTAATCTAACAATTTAAATCCTCCAACTCTCAAAGGTGAACTATATTATAATATTAGTTTTTTATTTCACCTAGAAATTAATTTGAAAATGCGATATTCAAAAAATTCAAGCTTTGGAATAATTATTCGTACAATTAAATATCTTTATAGAATAATGTTTAAAATTTTTATCTTTGAAATTAATTTTTAGCTGAAAAAAGTTGAAAACTTTTTCTGATAATTTGAAGATAATCAATTTCAACCAATTTATTATAAATTTTACGTAAAGCTTGATAGATATTTAAATTAATTAGCATTCTTCTTTAGAGGTATATTCAAATTAGTATATTTCAATTACTGTTTATGTTTTATCATTCAAATTTAATTGCAATACAAGTTGTTTTTTAGCTATTAAAATTGTACCCTTGATGATTAAATATTTATCCATATATTCTTGATATGTCTCAGTTAAAAATTAATAGATGATGTAAATTTATTCGGTTCTAAAATTGGTAAAGAGAGCTAATCATTTTGAATATTAAATTATTATTTCATACAATAATCAAATAAATTTCATCTGCAATAATAATTTGATTTAGCGTTTTAAAAATTACCCTTTAAATTATATATAGAATATTTTAATATAAATATAGGGTCTTGAATTATAACATTAAATCAACAATTTATAATTCAATAATTAAATTGAAGTTCGATTCAAAATTTCATCAAAATATTAATATCATGCGCTTCTCTGGAGACAATATTAAAACTAACAACTCAAATTCAATAGCTGAATTATTCTATGATAATCATTCCTTGCAGTCTGACTTTGATTCTAGTGATTCATTATCTGAACCCAACTCCATTGAATTATCAGCGATTATCGATGCCTTGGCCAGCCCTTTGATCAATACCAATTTAACTAATAGTCAAAAGAAAAAATGCCCTAAAATTCCTCGTCCACCAAACTGCTTTATAATATATCGAAAATATATTTCTGATATTTTAAAATTGCAGCAAAACTATAACTGTCATACCCATAATACATCCAAAATTGCGTCCATAATGTGGAAAAATGAACCTGAAGATGTTAAAATTCACTTTCAACGACTAGCCAAAAAATTAAAGCGTGAACATCAGAGGAAATATCCAGATTACAAATATCAGCCCAAGAGAGAAAAAACGAGAGAGACTAAAAATACAAAAGCTCTAAGCACAAGTAAACAAGCCACCACGCCGACTAATAACCCTATTGAGTTTAACAACACTCAATATCCAAATCCCCAAGAATTCAATTATGTTTATCAGAATCACCTCTCATACCCTATACAATTTACCATTTATAATCCGCAATTCGCTAATCAGATGAATTACAGTAATCCTTCAAATCTTAACAATTTCATTTGTTTTGTTCCTTATACTCAACCCTATGATACATTTTTATAAGCTGAATTTTTTTACAGATTATTATTATTCCAATAAATATATAATATATTATTGTAATTATTTTATATATTATCAAATTTATTGAAAATAAATTAAATATTTTAATATTAATTAATATTCCTATTTTTAGTTTTAAACAAAAAGAGATAATTAGGTATAAATTCTAAAAATCGATTATTAAAATGTATTATTATAATTTAATAGTATATATATTTTTTATTTTATTGCAACTTTTCAAAATTATTTCATATTATAAAATTTTAAATATTATTTTTAATAATTCATATTTAAAATATTAAAATTAATTAATATTAAAATTTTTAAAATTAAAATTCTTTATATAATTATTTATCTTACAATTATTCAAAAAAAAATCTATTCAAAAGGATATGATTTTAAATATCAAATTTATTAAATTGAATCACTAAATCTCAAAGTAATATATTTTATAATATTTGAATATTTAATGTTATTAACTCATTTTTACAATTTATGAATTACATTAATATCAAATTCATTATCAAATTATTGCACAAAATTTTTTTAAAACCCTATTATATCATTGACCAATTATGAATATTTAATATTTATTAATTGATATCTTTTGTTATTAAAATTATTGAAATTTTTTAAACTTAATAATTTTCATGTTAGCATTCAAATTGGGATTATATAGATTAAAAATAGTTGGATGATTCCAATATAAATAATATATTAGATAGTAAATTTGTTGATATTAAATTCAAAAAGTATATATAATAATAATAATCGATCATTTGAATTTACACATTGATTTAGAAAAAACCCTCGTACAAAGTTTATTTAAAATTAATATAAATTTATGATTAATTTAGTGAATAATGTTAAATAATAATGAATTATAGGTCATGTTTAATTATTATCTTCAAATTTCAATATTGTTTGAAACCATATTATGATTAATAGGTATTAGAAAAAAAAATACTATAAGCCGGATATAATATTTATTTATTGTTACAGCTATATGCTATTCAATAGCTTTGAAAATAATCAAGAATCAAATCAGAGTAAACGAAATTAGGCATCTCACTAAAACTATGGTTACAATAATGAAAAATAATGCAAATTATTTATTAATTAAAACTATAAAACTTACTTTAAACTCCTCTAATGAAATCATCTATCTATCTATTCGGATGGATTATCTTTAGAAATTATATCGCATAATTCCTTGAAAGTGGTAGCGTTTGCTAATACGTCAGAGCATGCAAAGTCCAATAATTGCGCAATGGAGCACTGCTTGGTTTTTTCCATCAAAATTTGGTGAGCAATATTCAAAAAATAAACCGAGTTGGGATCTTCAACATCTTGTTCGGTTTCATATTCTTTCCTATGCCAAGCATCGATAATGCTGGGGAGATAATAACATGTGGATGTAGTACTCATGCAAGTGGATGAAATATCGTTAGGGGAGTCAGGGGCTAAAAGTCTTGAGATCGCGCACTTGGATTCGACTTCAGAAAGAACCGATTTGTTGAGTGGGAAGAGATTAGAAAGACTCTTAGAGTTAGCTGCATTGAAATCAGTAGATGGATCAAAGGGAGATGGCATAGATATTAATTCTGTTTTCACCTGACCAATATGAATGCTATCTTCTTTGCTCTCTAAAATCGTTACCGATGATTGCACAATAGTTTCACTCGTACCATTAGGTTGATTGTTTGTAGATTCATTGCCATTGTGTTCTATACCATTAGATAACTCTCTAGACTCTTGGACATGAGAGGTTTGATCAAATGAATCTGGTTCGCCATTAGCATGACCATTTTGTCTTTCAGCCAAGGCATTTGGCTCATTATCAGAATTTTCTACAACAGGTTCAGTTGGTGGAAACTTCTCTAATCTGGCTTCACTAACTTGCTTATATTGATCCAAAACAAATGGATATTTGCCACCCAAGTTGTGATAAATGTCATACTCTAGCTGGAGAGCTGTTTGGACTATATAGTGTCCAGGATTTTTCATGTAAATAATAATATTATTGACTATAGAATTCAAATCATCAAGCACTTGATCGAATGTTTCATAACTGAGATCGGCAAGCTTGTCCAAGATTGTAAGTAAGCAAACGGGTTTGTATTCTGGGGGCCAAGCACCTTCATTGTACATAGGCTCGCATAAGAGCGCAAACGAGGAATCGTGGAGGCAACCATGAATCACTTGAATTAAATCCTTGAGAACTAAATCCGATCCGGTAGAGCCATCATTTAAAATCAACGAGTTTGCAGATTTTGGGTTAGGAGGAGAAAATCTTCCTCTAAATAGGGACTCTTTATCAGGTTTTGGAAGTTTTGATGAGAAAGAAGTCTCTAGTAAATTGATTAGGAATCTAGAACGCTGCTCCTCGGATGGATGAGAATTGACCTCATGAAACTGAGCCTGTGGAGGTTGCAAAAAATCGTAGCCATAGTCTTCGGGTGTTGCATTGGACGTTACTAATAAAACTACCTGGCAGAGTGGGCTTAAATGCTTCAGATACATATTTAGAATAGATATTACTTGAGTAAAGATTCGCGGGCTACTATCAATGAAGGGAATATATATGACAGATGTGGTGAAAGCAATGGGATGCATGGGAATCGATGCAAGTTGACGCTTCAATGCTTGGGGCACTGTGATACCGTCTGATTGACGAACAAGGTCAGACGCACTTAGCGTGAGAATTCGATCAACAGCTAACTGGTTTAGAATTGCCGATCCAATCGAAGATAAAATATAAGGCGTGGTTCCATAAAGTACAAGCGATTTAGGAAGTTGGGGAACGAGAGGTGTTACAGTAGGTGGCTCAAGGTAGGGAGCAAACCACTGACAGCAATAGTCCACTTCAGACTGAAGTAATGCAGACTGGTAGAAAGGCAGTGGAAATACATCCATCGATAATGCACGTCTGCCTGTGGGTACAAAGGTTGCTAGAGATTGTTCAAAATGAGCTTTGGTTACTTGAAGAGGCTGGTCACTGGCTCGATTAGTCAGCGATGACTGTATCTTCGCTTGAAGCAAAGATTCATTACACACTAACTTGATATCCGCAGGTGTATATCCGTTGGTACGTGTAGCAAGCCAGTCTATTAAGTCATTGGGAGGAGGGACAGGCCAGTTTTGTGTGATCTTACTAAATACTTCCATACGAGAATAATGATCAGGAAGAGTAAATAAGAGCTCAGTACCAAATCTACCAGGTCTTCGGAGAGCAGGATCGATTGTTTCAGGGTGGTTGGTTGATGCAATTACTACAACCCCCTCGCGTTCCACTGCACCATCCATGAGCCCAAGCAACGTTGATACCATAGCGGTCAAGTGAGTCTCTTCAGATTCAATACGTGAAGGGGCTAAAGCGTCGATTTCATCCAAATAAATAATTGATGGCGCCCATTTCCTAGCAGCTTCGAATAGCTGAGTCAAATTCTTTTCACCATCACCATAGTATTTAGATAGAAACTCTGTGGAATTCCTGAAAAAGAAAGCCCAAGGCTTACCATTACTCGACGTATCATTTGCTAGTGCCTGAGCGACCATCGTTTTACCAGTTCCGGGAGGCCCATAGAACAAAAAACCATTCTCAGGCTTTAAATTGATAGAGTCGTACAAAGCCTTATATTTGGTAGGTAGAACAAGTGTCTGGTTCAAAGTTTGAATTTGCTTTTTTAACCCTCCGAATTGATTCCATGTTACAGGTTTCTTGTTAAGGTTAAAAGAATTCAATCTATCACCCTCGCTTAATAACTTCAACCTGTCATCGTTAATAATTTCTAAATTATCTGGTAAAATTACATTTTTCTTGATTTTTTCAGTATCTTTCTTTTCAGTAAAACCACGAAATAGTCTTTGAAGACCTGCTTCATCTTCAAGATCATTTAATTTAGAGGGCTCATGATCTAAGTCAGATAACTGAGCTTTACTAAGATTTTGATTATCATAATAGTTGAACATTTCAGACTCTTGTGTTCCCATCATATGTGCAATTCGAGAAGATTTTCTAAATGCTCTGATACCTGTTTTGTTATTATTTTGTCTCGTTCTAGATCTTGTTTCGTATCGCGGAGCTATTGTAGATTCAGCTTCAGAATCTTCTTGACGATTTTTGCTTCTTAAGTTATATTTAGGTGAAAGAATTTGATTTTGTTTTCGCTTTTTCTTAAGTTTAACTGATTCAGGTTCAGAATAAGATTCATCATATTCAGTGAGTTCAGAATTATCATTTATAAAGTCTGAATCTCTGCGTAGTTTTTTATGTATAATCTCCTCTTCAACTTCATCCTCTATTTCCTCTTCACTAAAATCGTCATCGTCTGATTCCGACTTGTCAGGAACAAAATCCTCATCTTTGGGATTATCCTGAACATGAAAAGTTTCCATCTCTTCTTCAGAGTTGGAAGCGGAGTCATTAGAATTATTGTGATATGGAGACATTATAATTTAGTTATAATTTTGGAATAATGTTACAAATAGTACTTATATCTATTGAATGGTTAAATTGTGCATTCAAGTGAATTATAAAAATGCTTAATTATGTTTACAAATTAAGTACCTTAATTAACCAATATTTAAAATCATTTTAATTCAACCAATCTTGTGGGATTTCAATCAATCATTTTATTCCCAGAATAACAATAAATATTATTATAATCATATTAAAAACAAATTGTTTATTTAACTATTATTATATACAATAGTTAATATTCAAACGACTATAATTTTAGTATTTTTTTTTAATTTTTGAACAAAGATTTCATGTAAATTTAAATAGATTTATTATCAGAAATATAATATTATGTGAATAGAATATTTCAAAATTACTACAATGTTATTATTATTACTATTTTCTATTATTTTTTTAATCTGACGATACTATTTCTCAAAAATGTAATATTTCAATACTTGCATTATTTAACCAATTTTCCTGAAATATAGTAACCAATTGAAAGGAATTTTAAAATTCTAGCCTACAAGACTTATTCAGGGAATAGTAACTAATCCAAACAATAATCTAAAAATAAATATTTTGATTGATATATAAGATCTAGTACTAGAATCCATTTGGAATTTTCCCTATTTGGTTCGGGTAAAATCTTTATACTTGGAAAATAATAAAAATAATAATTGCTAATGAAAGATTTTCCTATATAAAATAATAATGCACTTATATTATTTTTTGATTTAATATTTAATTAATATAAATAATTTTGATTGAATCATCATCAAAGGTATAATCAATAATCAAAACAGTCAAGTAATTTATCTAAATAATTAGATCTGTTGAATAATCTTTTGAAAAGAAATTTTGGCAAGATAATTCAAGTTCCAATTGAATTTGTTTTGAAACAAAAAATATCAGATATTGAAATAAAGTAATGTTATGAATAAATAAGAATGCATTGTTATTGGGCAATTTATACAAAGGATTTGTGTTCTGGATAGAACAAGTAAAATAGACTGTTCAGGTGGATGGATAAATTTGTTTATAACAGATGGCACTCATTAAATGGAAAAATAGGCTATCAACGAAGGCTGCAACCACCTCCAAATTATTAATCAATGTAACTTGAGATATACAAAAAAGGTTTCAATCGGATGATTTCATACTGATGAATTCGAAAAATGATGAATGAAAAGAGTCATTTTAGGGAGAGTTCATTAAAATTCTCATACAACAATTACAGCAATATAAATAGTGCTCAAGACTGTATAATTACCTAAATTTTTGTATAATAACAATTTTAAAAATATTAATTATCGATATTAATTTGAATTTTTTGAAACCAATATATATATATATATATATATTTAAAATATTAATCTATTTACAATAATTTAATTAAATTGAAAATGATGACTTCTAACGTTGTTAAAGCAAGAACTTATAATAAATTAAATTTAAATGATGAACAATTGGCCAAATTGAAGCAAGTTTGGAAGAAGGTGTTGGACAAATTTAATAATGTAGAGCCTAAGCCTGTTGAGGAGAAGAGCTCTAGCAGCAGTGGTACTTTTGGTCGTTTTAGTTTAAAGAATATGGTTAGAATGAGTAGCTCATCATCTACTACTTCAGATCTAGATCTCAAGAAATCTGGTGAAGAGTTAAGACGTAGTATGTGGAACGTCGTACAATCCGATCACCCCGATAGTCTCGTTCTTCGTTATCTAGTTGCTCGTAAATGGAACGTTGACGACGCTGTCAAAATGTTTTTAAGCTCTCTCGAATTTTTCGATAGCGATGTACTTCACAAGGTGCAAAACGAAGGTGAAAGATGTATTCAAACCAGTCAGCTCGATAGCGGCGCGTTCTATTTCCACCAAACTGATAAGGATGGCTATTTAACTCTTTACGTTCATGCTGCCAAAAATTTCCCATCCCAATATACTCAAGATGAGCAATTGATGTATACTTTGAATATTATGATCACTGGTTATTTGATGCTAGGTGAATTGGGTACTATTACAGTTGTATTTGATATGAATGGATTTACTATGGCCAATTTGGTAATTAAAATTTTTTCATTAATTTTATTGAATCTAATATTTTTTTAGGATTTGAATTATATGAAAACCTTAGCTAAATTGTTAAGCGATCAATATCCTGAAACTCTCAAAAGGGTCATTGTTCACGGAGCCCCTTGGATTTTCAACAGTAAGTTTTAGTCTTAGTGTATTCATTTAATATTGTTTGTCTAACCACTGATTATTTCATTAGCCGTATGGACCACAATTTCTGCCTTCCTCGACCCTGTCATCAAATCCAAAGTTATTTTCACCAATGGAGACGAAATCAAAGAATACATCGAAGAATCCAAATTACCTAAAGTCCTAGGTGGTTCCAATAACTATGAGTTCAAATATGTTCCACCCTCAGAAGACGAAGTCCTCATGAAAGCTAAGGATGACCAATATGAAAAATTGGCCAAAGAAAGATCTGAACTGGTTGAGGAATTTGATCGTTTGACAGCTCAATGGATTGAGAGTAACGACGCTGAACTTAAAGCCAAGAGAGATGCTGTAGCTGATCAATTAGCAGCTAATCACCAAGCCATACACCCTTATATCCACTGTAAAAACATGTATCATCGCATCGGTGTTATTACACCATATGATAATATTAGCTGGGCCCCAGTAGCCAAGACTGAATAATTACTCTTAGCGGATTGATTTCGCTAAGAATTAGTATTATTTTTGAAATTCTGTCCAAAAACTCAAGATCTCTTATACATTGTAATCAACATTAATATTAATAAAAATTAAAATTTTCATCTGTTTTTCTAAAGACTATTATATCTATAAATAATCATTATTTTATAATCATTCAATTTAACTACTTAATTTGATAATCAATACTATCAAAATTTTATGATTCTTAAATATTATCAGGATATTTATACTATTGAAGTTGACAGAATTCATGATTTAATAATTTGATTTGACAATACTTTAGCTCAATACATTCTACATTAGTCTTTCTTGATGATTCTCGCAATTTTATGTATTAATAATTATGAATTTGATGAAAATTATTTCACCAATTGCTGGTTCAAAATTTATGTAGATTGTCCATTATATCATATGTATTGTACTATTTTTCTAGTATTCATTATGATTAATATAAAGATTAATGAATATTCCTATATACTTTCGAAACCATATTACTGAATTTTTGGTTTTTCACCTTTAAATATATTTGATGAAATATTTAGATTTGATAATAAATGCTAAACTACAATACCATTAAATTAATTTTTTTCTCTCAAATCAATGTCTCAAGAGGGTATTAAATAATATATATATATATATATATATTGATATAAAATTGTTGAAAAGTTATTTTTTTTAACTACTTAATATTTTAGTCAGCTGAATTATAACAAAGTAATCAAAATGTATTAAAAGAATCAAATTTTGTTTAAGTTTTAAAATATGATATCATAATGACAAATATAACCAATTCCGAATTTTTGGTTTCGAACTAACTTGATATATATATATATATATATATATGATATCAATATTTTTCATACCTTGAAGACTGATTGTAAATAAATTAAAAAATTAATGTAATGGAATTTAATGAAACTTCGTAATTGAAATTGAATTTGATATGTTTTAAAAATGGCGAAATAATCATCGAGAAACTCAGTATTATTGATTCCTAAATAAATTAAATTTCAAGTACCTCTTTTTCCCAATATAAATTATCGCTAATAATTATCCCATATTTAGCATTAAACATACTATTTTATTAATGATAAAATATTCTGGTTGGAATTTATAAAGAATTGATCACCTAGTAATAATTTCCACAATAATATAGAATAATTATATATTTATCGATTTTTTTCACAATAAATCACACAACTAAATCATTTAACAACTATTATTAAAAACAATTTTCTTATTTTTTGATCTGGATTATATTTTCATTTCTTACTTTTATAATCAATATTATTTGTAAATAATTGGATATGGTTTCTTAGATTAAATTAAAATAGTTCTTAATTTCTGAATTTTTATATTAAAACTTTAAATTAATTTGGGTTTATTTCAAAAATTTAGTATTATTTTGAAATTGAATTAATATATCTAAATGTCATTATATACTGACAGATTTTGATTTTTATATTAATCAATATATTTTATTATAAAATGCGATTCCTTTGAAAATATCATCCATTTTATATAATGTTTATGAGGTATAAAAAAGGACTATTAGCTCTTCTTTCGAATTATTACATTTATTTAATATTGACCTATAAATATAATAATAATACATACAATATTAAATTAATTTAATATGATTATGCTTCGCTTGGATCATCCTATTTTAAATTCAACTCAGTTTCAACTTGGGACTGTTAAGAATTTAATCACATCACCTCTATTAACCCATAAGTTTACAACAATTCTGATCATATTTTATTTTGTGTAGTGTCAATAGCAAGAATCATAGATACCACGTGTGTGAATGCTACGTGGCTTATGGTATATATCACAAAATACCACAATTTTACTCAACTTTTTTATATAATTAAATTATTTGGATTTTGATGTCGAATATAATATTGTAAACACATTTTGATTTATTAAATTGATTTTTGAGAATAATATGATGACTTATAACTTAGTCAAAGCTAGAACTTATAATAAATTGGAATTGGAAAAGGACCAATTAGCTATTTTGAAGCAAGTGTGGAAGAAAGTACTGAATAAGTTGAATAATATCGAGTCAGAACCTAGCGAGGACGAAAAGAAAAATGCGAGTAATACTGGATCATTCGGCAGGTTGAGCTTGAAGAAGATGCTGAGGATGAATAATTCATCCACGTCTGTCAACGAGTTGGAACTGAGTAAGACTGGAGACGAGTTAAAACTTAGTCTTTGGAACTTGTTGCAATCGGACCATCCCGACGCCCTCCTGATCCGATATATCGTAGCGCGCAAATGGAATGTGGACGATGCTGCCAAAATGTTCCTAGAGTCTTTGGAGTTTTTTGACGGAGACAATTTGCGCAAGTTGCAAACTGAAGGTGAGCGATGCATCCCTAGGAGTCAATTGGATAGTGGTGCATTTTACTTCCATCAAACTGACAAAGAGGGTTATTTAACCCTCTATGTTCACGCTGCCAAGAATTTTCCTTCCCAATATACTCAAGATGAGCAATTGATGTATACTTTGAATGTGATTACTACCAGTTATTTGATGCTCGGAGAATTGGGAACCATTACTATTGTGTTTAATTTGAATGGGTTTACAATGGCTAATTTGGTAATTAATTTTAATATATCACTATTATCATTCTAATATTTTTATAGGATTTAAATTATATGAAAACTTTAATCCAACTATTAACTGGGAAGATACCCGAAACACTCAAGAGAGTCATTATCCATGGAGCTCCCTGGATTTTCAATAGTAATTATCTATATGAATTCACTGTTTATGTAATTAACCATGGGTAAATAGGTGTATGGAGTATAATATCTTCATTTTTGGATCCTGTAATCAAATCCAAAGTAGTGTTCACCAATGGAGACGAAATCAAAGAATACATCGATGAAGCCAAATTACCCGTGGAATTGGGAGGATCCAATCCCTACAAATATGAATACATTCCACCTGCTGAAGGTGAGACATTATTACCTAAAGATAGTCATTATGAGCAACTAGTTCAAGATCGTAGTGAATTGGCCCAAGAATTCGAGCGTATCACCTATCAATGGATTGAGAGTGATAATGCAGAACTCAAGTCTAAGAGAGATCAATTAGCTGACCAATTGGCGGCTAATCATCAAGCTTTGTATCCTTACATCCACTGTAAGAATATGTACCATCGACTTGGTGTGATTACTCGCTACGATCAAATCAATTGGGCATCAGTTACCAAAACTGATTAATTATTATATATTTGATATAATATAATCTTTAAAAATTTTTCAATTTATGATTAATATATATAACAATTATGGATAATAAACAAAGAGAATTGATGATTCCAATATTTTATTTTCCATCATTATTGATTGAATTAACTCCAGCTCTCCAACCAGAATCTCTTCTGTTTCTTCAATTGGTTCCAGAATAATTTACCATCCACTTGTTCTTTAGGGTATTTGTCAAAGATGTCAATAAGAGTGGATTCCACCTGTTTGGGCATATTATTAGATGATCTAAATATTTATTTAATACAGATATAATAGAGTATATGATGATAATGCTTACCCGCATAAATAAATCCAAGCCCCCTTTTCAATGACTAATTCTTGGATTAAAGCTTCGTCTTTTTCTAACAAATGTTGAACATAGACTTTATTATCCTAGTCCTAAATTAATAAATTATCAAAACAATAACCATGATTAAATTACCTGATATCTTGAATATCCCACCCTATAAACCAACTTGCCATCTCTTTCTAACTGTTCAAACTCTTGCTTGTAGTACTGGTCTTTGTCAGGATGACGACAACCAAAATATAAATAATTTTCTTGAGTGTTTTGAATGTGTCTAAATTGAATTAAGCCTCGGAAGGGAGCCACTCCAAGTCCTAATTATCTTGAATGAGCTTCATTGCATTGAATAAATGTAAAATTTATACCTGGACTGATCATTATTACTGGAGTATTGGGATTGGGAGGTGCTTTCAAAGTTCCTTGAATAATCCTGACGTAAAGGTTATCCTCCTTTTGAAGCTGTTTCGATACCCACTGAGTACATACACCCGTTCTAATCGTACTCAACTTGGTCTTGTAGTGAATCACCCCAATTGCCAATTGAACCTGGTTGGGCTGGCCAGCTGAGCAATTGGCAATGGAGAAAGATCGAGGCTTGAGAGATGGCAAGCTATCCAGCAAATACTCGAGGGGGATGGAACTATTGAAATCTGTTAACACTTCGGGGATGGTGCGCTTCACCCGATAGGTGTAGGAAAGACGATCATCCATACCTTCAGGAGTGAGCCACTCCAAAATCTTTTCTTTGATCATGTCGTCATCTGTGAAATGGTACAGATACTCGAAGAAAGTGTATTTGGGAATACTGTTGAAGTCGATGTAGTTGGTTAATAGCTGTCGTAGGGTTTTGGGTGATCTGAGGTATACAGGTACAAAGGTGTCTACAAAGCGTTAAAGAGATGTGGGATGGTTTGAAGATGATGGGTTACCTTGAGACGTAGGTTCAAACTTATACAATTGATCGGCATAAGCTTCCCATTGATTGAGTTTTATAAATTTATCAACTGACTCAGGTAGGTTCTGAGGATAGAATGAAGCGATATCACCTGGTAAAATTCTAAAAAACTTATTAATAATATAAAGGAAATATATTAGAAATATAATTACTGAATATCGGAATCATCATACTGTAGAATCAAATGTCTACTCTCTTGAAAGTGTTCTTCCGGTGTGATCCTATCATTCTCAATGACTTTCATATTAATCCAACCTGAATTATCATCCATGATCATATGATGTGATTGAGCATCTGATAAGGGTTTATCAATGGGAATCATCTTCCATTGGGGTGGTAAGCATGTCTCCGATGTCAAGGGAGCTTTTTCAGAAGGATAAAGTGCTTTAAGCTTCTCAAGAACACCTTCTGACCATCCCTTCAAACCACCATCATAGCCAAGATAGTGCTGATCGTCCCCATCTCCAAACGGATATAGAGGCGTAGCACCAAGTTGACCAATTCTCTTATACAACTTCTTACCCACGACATTATAAAGCTCATAACTAGAATCACCCAATCCGAATACACTATACTTCAACTGAGACAAAATATCCGCTGGCAGATTCTTACGCATTAAAAACTTCCAAAACTCTCTCATACTGTACGGAAACTCGCCCTGACCTGTAGTACTCGCTATGAACAGGACTATGGATTCCCGAATAAGTTCGGTCTTGTCGTATTGATCAATACTCAACACTCGGTTGGGTATATGATTACGTTGAAGCTGTCTGCTAAGACGTTCACCAACTTCTTGGCTAGTCCCTGTCTGTGTACCGTACAGGATTAGAATGCTTTGGTTCAGTGTCATTACAGCAGAGAACTAGTTTTAATAATTAATTGCAAAAGATAATTTATAGTAAGAGACTATAATTAAAATTTATTTATTGTTTAGCTTTATCAGATAAAGTTAATTATTAAGTGACTTAGTTGATTAAACCTTTGAATCTTAAATTTGAGTGTAAAATTTATGGGTTTAAATCTGATAAAGATTAAAAAAAATTTTAAGATGTAAGGGAAAATTTGAAAAAATATGGAAATAAAAAGAAAAGGATTTGTAATCAAATAAAATTGAATTGGGATTTAATGGGATTTGAATAATTATAAAAATAAAAAAAATAAATATTATTAATTAATTTAAATTTATAGTTTATTATTATAAATACTCAAATTAAAACTTAATAAATCTACAAATAGAAAAAATTGATTAATAACAAGTTTTAATAACATATCAGAACATTAAAAACAATTATAATAATATTAAAATCAGATAAAAGTTTGTCAAAGTGTCATAATTTTTCTTCACGATTTTATCAGGTGAAGAAATTCATAAAAACATCATTTTAAAAATAATATATTATTAAAATAGCTTACCTACTCAAAAAATGTAAAAGATATATATATATATATATATATATATATATTGAACAATTAAATTGTTAAATATTAGTAAATAATAATTTCCATTTTAATGGAAATATTATTTTACTAATTGGTTTGTTGGAATTAATAATTAAAAATTTCTAATTATAAAATTTATTTAAGTAAAATTATTAAATTATAAAGTTGTGGGTTTATTTAAGATTGATAATAATTGACCCATATTATAATATTATAAAATGAATATATTTTAAATCCTGATGGTATGTGAAAATTAAGTCACTTAAAAAATTATTAATATTTAAGAGAGACTATAATTAATACAAACATTGTTATTTGATTATTAATATCGTAATAATAAATCACTCAATATTATCAATATAACAATAATAAATAAATAATGGCAGATTACTGGGTTTCTGGACAACGAATATGGTGTAAATTTTGCAGAGTATTCGTTTACGACAATAAACCAAGTCGTCAGAAGCATGATACAAGTAAGAAGCATTTGGATAATGTCAAGAGACATCGCCAATCCGTGGATAATCGAACTACTCAGAAAATGAATCAGGATTTGGAGACCAAACGTCAGTTAGAAATGATTGAGAGGGCTGCTATGAGACAATACGTGCTGGATGGTGGTAAGGTTCCAACTCCTCAGACTACTGTAAATACAGCTCCGCCGCAACCTACAAAAGCTACAGCTGCTCCGCTTCCACCACCACCTCCACTTTCTGCCTCTGCAGCTCCCCCAGTGCCAATAGTAGGAGAGACTAAAGTGGGCGAATGGGAAGTTGTTGAAGAACCCAAAATCAATATCATCAAACATACAGCAACTCAGGATGATGAAGAAGACGAAGATTACCAAGGAGACCCTGACGACCTAAGCAATTTTAAAATTCAAGAAAAGTCCCAACCTAATGATGACAATGACGAAGATAATGACGCGAATGGAGGTGATATTACATTTAAAAAGAGAAAACGATCGGGTGGTGCTGGTAGGAGTACAAGGAAGAAGGTGGAGTAATTAGTTGATATTGATATATTGAATATAATGAGATAAATTTCCAATCGATTATATTACTTAGTTATAGCTGTATACAATCAAAATCATGAATTCAACTTAAACATAAATTAATACATATTTAACCTTATAAACAACCATATATTATCATTATTAATTAAACCAATTTCTAATAATTTCAGTTTTATAAAAATAAATTGGGCAAATATTGTATATTGTTATTCATATCAATTATTTTTTATTCGATTAATTCTCAATTTTTATATTCGAAACACAATCTTAGTATAATATTTCAAATTTTCTTTTCAATAATTATTTTAGAATTAATTTTCTTTATTGTAAAATTAATGTGTATGATTTTTTTCAAATTAATGTTGATTAATAACGACTTTATCAGTATAAATGTATGGATTATTGAATCTAATAATAACAATCTGTTTAGTATCAAATATTCAA
Organism: Conidiobolus incongruus B7586; assembly: GCA_000697335.1. NCBI lineage: Eukaryota > Fungi > Entomophthoromycota > Entomophthoromycetes > Entomophthorales > Conidiobolaceae > Conidiobolus > Conidiobolus incongruus. Next base: position 23,566 of record JNEM01013035.1, read on the forward strand.
TAAATTTTGAATTAATTTGTATAATAATTGGATTAAATTAATTGGCTCATTATAAGCTATTATAGAATGGCTCTTTATATAATAATTGACAAATTCAGTAATATATTTGACGGTTTGAGTGAATGAATTTTATCAGATTTCGCATATCTTTTAATAAGGTGCTCTTTATTCATTGAATTACATTATTATATACCCAGTTTAATATTAATACCCAATATCATTCTTTCAAAGTTAAAAATATTCATTTTTATCAAATGTTAATAAATAGTATTAATTGTATAATTAAGATTTTATATTTACTTTGTAACAACAATTGCGCAGAAATCTATCAAGTCTTATTCAAACAAGCATATTCAAATTGTTTATTTATTTTTAATTATATAATAATTAAATAATATTTGAAAAAATTATTGAGTTTATATAAATTACATAAAATTGTCAAAATAGCTAGCTTATTTATTAGTAATTATTCTATATAAAATTTATTATTATGGATATAATTTATTTTTAAATCTATAAATTTAATCAAAATTAAAAAAAAATTACTTATTTTATAAATTTATATTTTCAGGTATTATTTACTAACTCAATAAATATTGATAAAATAAGAATTATAAACAACATTTACATAGGGTATAATAATAATAATAACCATTGATATTTAGTGATAATTCTAGAATTTGAAATGATACAATGTTTACAACTTGGCGCTTAATACTGAATTGAAAGTTTCAAAATTTCATAGTTTAGATTATTTACAAATTTTAAATTGAAAATAATTAATTCTAACAGGTTATTAATTGACGTTTGGAGGATTTAATATAGAAAACACTAATTTATGAATTAGTTAATAGTTAATTTATATAAAATATGTGGCATTTCATTAAAGAGATTGGATGGATTATTATTTTAGACAAATATGATCATCCAAAATTTTAATTAATGATAAAATTATTTGATTAATGTAACATAATAATTAATATTATATAAGATATAAACAATCTACCTTTATTATTTCAAAGTGATTATTATATTATTATTAAACCATCACAAATGGCTAACTTTAGTATTAGAAACAAGTTTATTTGAGATCAATTTTTGTCTTAACATTATTTTAGCGAAATTTTACACTATTATAGCATGTATCATTACCAAAATAGGTAAATATGTCAAAAGACATCAAGTATAAGGCTTAAAATGTCAATTTTCATAATTAAACATATTTTTTATACACGAAATTTTAAAGTTTGAAAATTGTTATTGATTGTACTTAATCTTTTTATAAATTGGCTTCTTTTATAATGACATATATAATAATTTGTTTAATAGTTTGAATTTTGAATATAATTTGATGACAGTGTCTTAATTATTAATAAAATAGATTATTGGTTGATAAAAGCTTAGCGTCAATAACTCTATGTTATCCAATCTAGATTATCATAAAATTTAGAAATCATAATAAACATCAATAACAAAATATATCATACCAATGATAAATTTTTATAATATAAAATAATTTCTTATTCATTTAATTATTTTAAAAATAGAATAATATAAATGTCTATTTTCTAAATAATTTGAAACCCACGGCTAATCAATTTAACTATGCTGTGACCAAATTTCTGAAAAAGTTTTAGGTTGGGAGGAATTCATTACATATTTGATATTTATTTTAATTGTGTAATTCAAATATTTAATTGACAAGTTGCTAAAGTATTAATTCTTAAAATAGATGATAATATTATTCAACAGTGTCATAATTACGTGATTAATGTTATAATTGATGAATACTATACCCAATATACATGATTATCCACAATTTTTATTTACACATTTCAATTCTTGACAAATATTTGGCTTCTAAATTCAGATAACAAATAATCATCAAAAATTGAATTAAAGCATTATTGAAATATTATTATGAATGACGATTATTATCATAAGCTTGATAAACTTAATAATATTAACAACTATAATAAAATGAGTTAAACCAATATAATAATATGAATAATAGTAATTTAATAACCCAAAATGATAAATTATAAAATATTTAAAATAATAATTAATAATAATAATATAAAATTTACAAAAAATAAAATTACAAATTTAGAAATTTACAATTTAATTAAAATTAACTTGATGAAAATTTTTTGATTTAAAATTGAGGTAAAATTTTTAAATTGAGGAAAATTTGTTAAAAGTGAAATAATTATAGCTCTAATATAAATAATTGCTTATGAATATTAGAGGATTAAGTGAATTTGTGAGTATTATCAATCTTTCAATAAAACTGTCAAATTTCTTATAGTTATAAAACAAATTAATAATATTATAAAATTTTGATTAAATTTTTATCAAGTTATTAAAATTATTTTTAGTTGCATAAAACCTCGGTAATAAATTTGAGGATCTAATTGGTCCAAATTAATTGAATATTTTAGTTAAAATTTGCTTGAAAATATATTCAATGCAAAAATTGACAATTTGTGATTATTAAAATTGATTATATTATAAGTTTAATAGTTTGAAAAAATAATATTAAAGATAATTAAAATATTTTTTAGAGGTTTCAATAGTAACTAGTATTTACGCTTTCATTAATCATATATTATGCTTCAAATTAAAAAAAATTAGAAATAGTCAATTACTTAATTGAGTAAATTTTTCAATATTGAATTAATTCAATAAACTAAAAAAATTACTGATAATTGATAAAGTTTATAGCTAAATTAATATATATATGTATATATATTCAAATTATCTTATAACTTTAATAGTTTTAACCTAACTATGTGATATTGATAAAATAACCGATGCAGTATTAATATCATGAGATTTTTTTGTATTATTTGATATAATTTATTATAGTTTTATTCATATATAAATTTCTAAATAACTTAATCAACTTGAATAAGAATAGTAAACTTTTTAAGAGAATTAGTACTATTATAATTACAATTAACACCAAATTACAAAAAAATATTATATTAAATCCTAATAATATGATTTGAGAACAAATATAAATATAATATCATAATATTGAATGATTGATTCTATATTGGTTTAATCATGAAAATGAGATTGATTATAAATAAATTGGAGTATTATATAAAAAATCATGACGAATAAATATACCATACTCATTATATAAATTGACAATGCTTTTGATTTATTTTTATAATCATAAATCTAACTTGAATAGTATTAAACCTAATATGATCACTTACACTTTGTTTTAAAAAGTTAATTAAAACAGTAATAATAACCAGATGTAATTTATACTAACCAAAGAGTGGGGTATTGAAGTTTATAATTTATTTAAATTAATAAAACTACCCATTCTCCTCTTCATCTCAAGTAAGCTAAATGAGAATAACTAAGTTAAAGGAAATATATTTGCAAATATTTTAATTAGTATTAAAATTTGAAATTTGGTAATTCGAAATAAGGCGAACTTGTGAAATTTCCTAAATAAAGTTAAGGATCTGAATGATTTCCCTGTTTATAACAAAATCAAACTAAATAAAAGAGAGCGATCCAATCAAGTTAGAGTATAAAATTTAATTCATGTAGAAATGGGTATGATTGCTAATCCTTACGTTAGGATCTATTCTAAACAAAGATATTTTCAACAATTACATAATGACTCAATAGTTGGGTAATTTTGCTAACATATTGGGCTTTCTAAATATTGATTTATCTGTATTTTAATTTAGCAGGCTTTTCAGCCAATCTGATGCAATTAAATAGGCATGGTGACGAGATAATCATCAACTTGGATTCATTTCAAAACTTTGGAATTGTACCATTTTTGGATGACAAGCGATCAATTTGGGCAAGTAGTCAATATCAAATCAATTAGTTGGTCATTAATGAGTGTGTTATGGGCATAAAACAGAGTTTGAAGTAAAGTGTACTACAAATATTAGAATAAAATTAGAGAATATTGGCCAAAATATTACATAATTTGTATCTTTTCAAGATTTTTTTTGTAGTAATGATGCTTTGTTTGAGCTAATGGTTCTCTAACAGGATATTCTGGCCATCATCACTTTAAAAATCTCCATGACCGTTAGGATATTTGAAGCAATGTCATTGGATATTAAACTAAATAGGCCAATAGTTAAATTTAAAATAAGAAAATTACTTGCAGCTTGTCAAATAAGAGCAATTAGGCTGGTTGGTCATTATTTAGGTGAAAGATCAACTGGAAAAACGAAGAGAAAGTCAGCCAATGAGCGTTTGAGAGGGTTGAAAATGATTCAGGGGATGGACAAAAATGTTTACTGATATAAATCTTATTTCTAACATTTTCAGTCCAATTCAATGCAGTTTCCTATTATGTCATTTGGTTCATTTAAATTCCAATTGAATTCAACCATTTACTCTTTCCCCCTTCCTCTCCCCTGAATAGCTCAGAGTACAAATTGGGTATAAGCTGCTTGTTGAAGGAATTTTATCTTCATACTCTTAAAGTCTCTTAGATCTCGCTCTTTTTGTATTTGTGACATTAGGTGGTTCTCCCTTTTTAATTGGCACTAGTTTACTCTTCCATTCAAACGGCTTATTTCTTTTTTCTTTCTAAAATACACACTTAAGTGTTATCTATATATTTTGCACTATTCATATCTTTTCACTTTTATTCTTGAATTGATCTTGTCTTGTAATTAAAATGGTTGGTGCTACTCCCTGTCCTCCTTCAAGAAGAAAATTTGATCATGCCGTGACAGTAGTTCGTCATTTACCTACTTCATTAAAATTACAGAGTGACGACCGTTTAAAGGTGCGTATAAATATATCTTATATTTCTTTATTGTCTAATATACTTTATCTTTCCTAATAGCTTTATGGGTTATATAAACAAGCCTCGGAGGAATTTACTCCTAAAAAGAAGCCGCGAAATAAGGATTGGTTATCACAAGCCAAATGGTACTAATAATTTCTTTTAAAATATAATAACTCAATGGCTCGGCAATTTTTTACTTACACCATATATTATTAGGGATTCATGGAAAGAAGTCTCTCATTTAACTCAAGAGGAAGCTCAAGAAGAATATGTAAGAACCCTTGTTGAGGTAACACAAACTTTAAACGTGTTTTTACTCTTAATATTAACTTTCTCACCCTAGTTTTTAAAATCCTTTCCTGAGAGGCAACAGGCTGTGGACTTGGTTTCAGGCTTGGAGAGAAGTCTTCGTCTGACAGACTTTCAACTCGGAGTGTATCCTTCCTGGCCCCGCTCTACTCCACGCACGAAACGCTTTCCAAAATCTTGTTCCGCTGAACTTAACCAAACCAAAAGAGAAGCCATCCTCCAATATTGCCGTGACTCGGCTATTTACTTGCCCACAACTGACGGTGATGGTCACGATTCTATTCTCACCGACAATCCTCTAGATTCAACATTAAACACCGACATCCTACCTGATCAATATCCCCAATATTCCAATCAAATACATCTCATGCACAATCAAAGTTTTAATGACCCTGCTGTCCCGGAGTCACCAATATCAAATGCAACAGAAATCCCAGACGACTGTTCTGAGGATTCTTACGCATCTTCAGACGATGGTGAGAGCCTCTCCACTGTCACCATCCGCGCAAGTAACCACAGGTATTACCGAAGCCCTGCAGCCTCAGATAGACACGACTCTGTTGATTCTGGACTAAGCTCCGAAGCTGAGCTTGCACTTGAGTCTTTACAGTCACAAGTAGCCGTTCTGAACCAAAAAATTGATCTGCTTAAGCAAGACCTCAGGCAGACCGAAGTGATTCGTGCTCCCATAAGACCGTTTTGGCAAAGATTTTCCATGGATTGGCTTAAGACAGCAGCCTTGAATTTCTTCATTGGGGTGATTATTTTGACCCAATTCTATCGTATTCGATCCGTCCATCATCGATCAATTATTGTCTATTATTTCAACTATATAAATGCTTGCTGCCGTCGGTTTATTGGTAAATAATATTCTATATACATAAAATATTATGTATTAACTATTATATTTAGAAGCAGGACGAAGACTAATATCAAAAGATTCTTAATTGTATAGTGTACTATTCTTCACACTATTCAATTTTTGTATTTTATATATATATATATACATATTTAAAATTATCTTAATCAACCAGCTTAATTGATTATATTTAAATTTATAGTTAACTAAAATTAAAATCATTACTATTCCATTATATGAAAATTTATTGTTCTAAATATATGAAAATTTGTACTATTAACTATTGGATCCCAAGTTGGAAACTATCCACTTAATCCTATTATTCCCACTAAAGAACCCTGGACTATCCCAGAAAAACTACCAAGCTTAAATGAATTAATGATGTGACCGACTAGACCGAATGATCTTTGATATATGATTTGACGAAGATATATCAAACAATCCAATTAGTCAATTAATGCTAAAACTCTTATAAAAATTACTATTTGGTTAAACTACAAAATAAATTAGTTGTAAATTTAAAACTAATTGACTCTGATAAAACTAGAGCTAAAATTTCATTTAACAAGTTCTCTAACTCTACCAATTTTAACTCTGATGATTTCACAATTGGCTCAATTTAACTCAATTTGCAACTTTTCTTCACTTTTCCATCAACCTCGAGTATATTTTAATTTTACCCCTATATTTTATATTCTATATAACTTCCCCCACACTTAATAAATAAATCTAAACAACTCTCAAATTTTGGCACATTTTTTTAATTTCGTGTCATAAATTCATCCAATTTTTCAATTTCTTGTTCAACACTTGCAAAGATTAATTGTATCAAAGTCTAAATAGAGTAATCTTACTAGACATATTTAAAATTTTGAAGTTTTAATACAAGTGCAAATCTAGTATAATTTTTCAAATTTCAGCTTGAAACTTGATAAGACATTTAAATTCATCATCATTCAAATATTTAGCTTTTCCATTTAACCTATTATTATTGCCAAATTGGACAATTCAAATTTAGATTGATATTGTGAATTTTCAAAAAAAAAAGTTGTTAATCTTTAAAAATATTATTATCGAATGTAGTTACAGCATATTAATAACTATAAAATATTAATTACAAAAGATAATAAATATATCAGTATTACGATTAATCAATGTCATTTTTAATTTAAGTTGATTTATATGAATAAATAAAAAAAATATTATTTATAACCAATAAAAATATGGAAATCAAATCAAATTAAAAACAATTAGTGAAACCAGTAACAAATCAAAACTATTATACTTATTAATGAATATCGTCATAATGAAATTATCAAAGTAAACAATTTTTTTATACTTTTTTTATTAGATTTGTAATATATTTTTCGTTATTTATTATATCATAGTATCAATGAAATTTTAGATTTTATTCCTATTTAACTATGGTGATGATTTAATAGTGATAGATAAAATTATAGTAATTCAATAAATTTATTTATTTAATTAGGTTATCAATATCAATGTATATCAATTTTAAAATTGTTATCACATCATTCTTTCTAACTATATGTTTTTTTAAATGAAACCTGGGCAAGATGTCATGTCCATGTAATATTGATTTCTAGCTATACTAAATATATTATGTATTTTTAGTCAAAAAAGGGAATTAGGTTATAATAGTGCACAGGTTTCATTTAAAAAAATATAGTTATAAAATATCAAAAATTTTAAATAAAAATTTAACATTTATTTATAAATATTATATAATAAAAATCTATTCATTGTATTTTATGCTATTATTTCATAATATACCTAAAAAATTTTAATAAAATATAAAATTATTATAATTAGTATTTTTTTGAAAAAAAAATTAAAATTTATAATATTACTTAGTATATTTAGAAATAAAAAATTTAAGGATTTTCAAAAACAAAGTAATTAATCATTTTTTAATGATTTATATCCTTATTGAATTTCTAATAGTATTTAACCCTTTTATGATAAAGTTGTCAATTCCCTCAAAAATAGTATTAAATTGAAGGTCAATTCAATTTCAGATGAGAATACAATAATTGATTGCTGTGTATTATCATGATGCATTCAACATTACACATTTCTATATTGGGACAATTTCCATCAATATGCATAGTTTGGTATTATGAACACAATTGTTAGTAATTTTGAAATAAAAATTTACTTGGTTTAATGTTATGTTGCTTAATTTAGTTTTCGTTATGATATATTGGTAAGAGAATATGTTGATAAATTGTTTTGTGTAAATTATTAGTTATTATATCATAAATTATTGATTATATATTTCTCAATTATATTTCATATTCAATATTGGTTTAAATGACCATATTAAGGTTGAAAATGACTTTGAATTAGATCATATTAATAGACTTATTCAAATATAAACTTTGCCATAATCCTGATATAATTACTATATGATAACATTAATGGATATCTATTATTTTTGAATATGATAAAGTAGTTCATATTAACTTGATTACTATGAATTTAACCATTCATGAAAAGAGAAAATAATATTAACCACAATTTATTATAAGTAATAGACCCACTTCTATAAGCTTGGAAAAATACTTTTTTGATGTTCTTAGCTATTAAATCCAGAAATAGCAGCTATAAGATTATATCAAATAGCCCTTTTGAATTGATGAAAATCAATAAAATTTCAAATGGTTTATATTCACAGACCTGGTTATATAAATAGTTTGATTCAAAAAGTAGAAAGATGGATTATATAATTCCACAGAATAAATTTTAATTTTCAATTCAGCTTATTATTAGTTAAAGGACAAATAATGACTTTATAATATCAAAAACATTTGAATCAATCATATTCCATTGAAGGTTGTATTGATTGAATCAATATAACAGAAGTATTATAAAAAACAATACAATCAAATTATAAATTGGAAAATATATTTTATATTTGTATATTAATAAAATAACAATTATATAAATCGAAATATGATCAATGAACTTTAATTGAATAGTGAATTATCATGCGATGGAAAGTATACAAATACTTGTGAGTTGAGATATTTGTACATTGAGCAAAATAAGCTTTAAAGCATAATTTTTTATTGTTGTTATATGGACTTTAAAATATGAAGTTAGATTAAATAATATGGTTAATTATTATAAATGGAAAAATGAACACCATTTTTATACAATTAAATTCCAATAGCTTATTTGAATTAAAAATACGATATATATAATAAAATACTATACAAAATATTATGGAATAAAATAATGGGATGAATTTGCTACGTGTAAATAAATAAACCAAAATAGAATTGATCAGGATGGACCAATTAGAATTAACCACCTAAATTCCTACTAATTTATTTTATAATAGTTTTCATCATATAAATAAAGTCAATTAATTCTTATTAAAAATTTCCAACAAAAATAATCGTAGAAACAGTCCAATACAATTAGAAAACTCCAGTATTATTAAATCTGATTTATATAATTAAGTGTATTTATATTGCCCATGTTCCCCTTTAAACAGTATATTCAACCAACTTACCACTTTGATCAATTAGATAACAGCCAGGGGAACATGGGCGCTTCACAGCAACAATTATCTGAACAGCCACTAACACCTGAGAATAGCGATCAATTTTGTTCTTCTTATATGCATCATAATTCTGTTCAAACTCCACCCAGCTATGAGCCTTATTCACCAAGTCATAGTCCACCAGTATATAAGCGCAAGAGGTGCAATCGAAATAGTCAAGCCTTTCTCACTTCCAGTTCACCAAAGCGTAGCTCCACTTCTACTGATCTAAGGAAGAGGAAAAGCCTCTGCAATTCAAATTTAACAAGAGAGCATAATACTGAACTTAAGCTACAGAACCAATTATTGGAAGAGAGAATGAAGAAGTTGGAAAAGAGTAATTCTATGGCTCATGAGCGTTTGAACTATTTAATGAATCAGGTAAATAATATTCAAGCTAAGCTTTCTGCCATCTCCACAGTCCAGTCAACCAATAATACAACAACCCGTGGTTTTGAAGCGTCGGCAGCACGCTTCAAGAGGGAACACTTTTCAGATTCTCGTTCCCTTTCCCTGCAGCGGAGACTACACTCGCCTTCCAAGAAGGCGCTCGACAGGCCAGTTGGAATTGGTTTCGAAGCAACGCCAAAAGAGTTCAACCAAATATTTTCAACTTCCTTTCATTCAATCTCCAAAATTGTTCTAAGCTTATTAACCTCATATCAGTTGGGATCTCGACTATGTCTGATAATGTTAGTTATGCTGAAACTTCAGCAATCTAATCGTCTTCCCCACAATCCTGATACCTCTTCTTATTCAAGTGACTCTCATTGAATAAATCGGGTGAGATTATTATCATATTTAATTAGTATATGCATAGATAAGTATTTAACAACATAACGTTTGCTTTTCCCTTAATTCAAATCATTGGTTCTTCGAAATACTATCTATGATACTCCATGTTCATAGTCATTAATCTTAACATAAATATTGCTTATTTACCACAAATTGATTAATATATTAATAATTTAATCTCAACGATATTAATATATAAATTAAATAATTATCATTCCAATACAAAATACAATTTATTAGATTTATATTGATATTCTAATATAATACAGAGCACAGGTTACTGATGATATATCCAGATACAAAAATTTTTAGCTTGAGAAAAATATTAGATATTTAACAATATCATAATTAATACTAATATAATATTTCAAATAAATATTAATGTTATTAATTTTTTTTAATATAGGTCATTTATAATTTATAATATAAATACATCATAAAGAAAATAAATTACTTTTACTCAAATTTGCTAATATACATTTTTTTAAATATAATTTTAAATATTCGATAATCAAATAATGCTATTTCAAGAATATGTGTTTTATATTAAATGTTGCATAATATTGAATATAAAGCTTGATTCTTGAATTAATTCACAGCATACCCTTTTGAATTATTACCAAGATTGATGATAAAATATAATTAGTATATAATAAAAAAATACCATTTATAAGTATATTCAAGCATATCAAATATTTGAATTAATTATTACTTTGTAATTTAAATAATGAAAGTTTTTTAAGATTGAACAAAATAAATATTTTAATATATAATATTGATTTAATACTTTGTTTTATTAATAATAACTATATATATTATTTTTAGCAAGCTTTTAATGTTTGAAAAATAGTTTTTATATTAAAGACTAAAATTTAATATTTTACAAACTAATTAAATTTTTTATAGAAATTCTCTTTCTTATAAGCTTGTTTTTAAGCTTTAATTAAATTAAAAGGTATTTATTTTATAATTTTATTAATTAATTTAAGTTTAAACTTTAATATATCTAAAATACTTATATAATTAATATTATAATATTTTAATTATTTTATCAATTATTAAAAATTACTATTATTTTATAATTTAAATAATAAAAATTTTTTATGATTAAAAAAAACATTTTAATATATAATAATAAATTAATATTTTTTTTCTAATAACTTTTTACTATATTTTTAATCAAGTTTTAATACTTAAAAAATAGTTTTTTTTATTAAAGACTAAAATTTAATATTCTATAAACTAATTAAAGATTTATTAATTATAATAATTTATTATAAAAGTTTTAATTTCTAGTTATACTTTAATAAGTTTTGTTTAATAATAGCTACTCTAACTTTTTATAAGCTTTAAATAAATTATAAGGTATTTATTTTATATTTTTATTATTTAATTTTAATTTAAACTTTAATATATATAAAACACTTATGTAACTAATATTAAAATATTTTAATAATTCTTTAACTAAAATAAAGATGTTTTTTAGTATATTTTTTTAATTTATTAACAATTAAAAAAATAATAGTTAAAATTAATCTTTTAAATTTTAATAAGTTTTAAATATTTTTTTTAATTTTAAAATAATTTACCTAATAATAAATTATTAATTTAAATAATATTTTATTATTA
>JNEM01013036.1:0-18484 GCA_000697335.1 Conidiobolus incongruus B7586
TAATATTTTTTAACTTTATTAATAATTAAAAGAATAATAGTTAAAATTAATTTTATAAATTTTAAGTTTTAAATATTTTTTCTTTTAGATTTAAAGTAATTTACCTGATAATAAATAAATAATTTAAATAATGCTTCATTATTAAAAGTTACTTATAAATTTTAAATAATTTTAATGGGTTTATGGTTAAATTTTACTAATATTAAAATAAAAAGGTTTTAATAATTATTAATTAGTTTAAATATGATTAAATTAAATAACCAATATTAAAAATTTAATTTTTTAATCAAAAAATTATTATATATATATATAATTTATTAATAAATAATTTCCTATTTATTTTATATATATTTGTTTATTTAAAATAAATAATATATTTGAAAAATCAGAAATTAAAAAATTTCCCATTATTTTAAATTTAAGATAATAAATAATAATAAAATATTATTAAATTATTAGATAAAAAATTAATAGATATATATATTAAGTGTAAGTATAGTAATAAATACCAATATAATATAGAGGAAAACTTAATATAAAAGTAGTGTAAGACAGAATATAGTAATATAATATGGCTGTAATATACAAATGTAAACAAAGTTTAATTAAGCTTCAAATTGGGATAAGTCACTGATATATTAAGATTTATATTAGGTAATGCCAATATACTGTAATATTGACAGGATATAGTTTCAATCTTAGAAATAATGAAAAAGATAAGAAATAATAAAAATTGAGAGGAAAAGAGGAACCTAGTTTATTAGATAATTCAATGTTATTTATATAATTAATTTAGCTATAAAAGTATAAATTAATTATATAACTATAGTTAATTGAATTATATGAAAGTATATATAAGAATTTAAAGAACTAGTCTTTTAATATTAAGAATAAATTAGTACAAGATATAATAATCACTATTATTTAAATATAATTTTAAGATCTAAAATTATATAATATTTATGAGTAAATAAGTAATTTTAATTTTAAAATTTAAATAAAATTATCAAAGTTAAATTATTATTTAGATAATAGTTAATTTTAATTATAAAAATTATTTATATTATGAAATTTAAAAAAAATAACTTTATATTTTCTAAAATAATATATAGTTATAATGCTAAATTTCATTCTCTAATTTAATAACTATATAATCCTCTAGAAATTAATCAAAATATTATTGAGTCAAAATTTCAAATTATATCTATTAATATCAAGTATTAATTAATAGCAAATGTAATTATATATGATCATTTAAAATCTATAAGTAATTAATCATCAAAAGAAAAAATGCTATAATATAGTTAGAATATCAAAGAATGGCTAAGTTTAATTTAACAAATAATTTGAATTTGGATCAATTTTAAACATTGATACTATTTAGTAAATTTGATAGCAATTTCATATATAGTGTTATCACAATAGCCAAATATGTCAATATAAGCTAAGTGTATTGATAAAAATATTAATATTATATATTTAAGTCTCAAACCAATTGCTTAAAGTGTTAATTTTTTTTGAATATTTTATTAATTTTACTCATTATTTTGATAAATTAGTGCTTTTAGATGATAAGCATAGCTATTTTCAGTAATAGTTTGATTAACTGTAATATCACTAATATTTAGTATTTCGAGATATTATATTGATAAGTTGTCATCATTTCAGTTATAATTTATTAGGCGTATTAATGTTGGATAAAAACCTATTAAAGAATTAACAAACTCCAAAATGTAGAACTATAGTTATTATTAAGTTTATAATACAAAGATAATTATCAACAGCACAACATTCTACAAAATATAAAGTAATATTGTATTATACTGATGCTATAACTTTCAAACATGGCATCATTTCAATCACTATTCTTTAAATAATATGAAACTCAACTCTAATCAATTTGACTCTGCTGTGGCCAATTTTTTGAATGTTTTAAGTTAAGAGGAATTTCTTACATATTTGAAAGTTACTTCATTTGTATAATTTAAATATATTAGTATGATTATTTTATAGAGATACTATTGTTGAAAAAATTTTATAAAAAAAACCTAGCCCAAGTTTTGAGGCGAGCCCATTATACCAACAATGTATAAAAATATTTTACTAGCAATATTTAACTAGGTTATTATTATTTCATTAGAATTTTTGAAATATATTTGATCTCTAATTTTAGATACCAAATAATCATCAAATGTGATTCATTTGACTGTAATTACAACATTACAATGTTATTACCAAAGACAATTATTATTATTAAACTCCCAATAATACTAGTTATCAAATTAACTGTAATAACTTAGCCCAATATTATAAAAATCCAATTGTTCATATTGATAAATGATCCAATATCAAATAATAGTTAATAATTTATTATTTAATTTTCAAATTATTTACTAATTTAGAGATTTTCATTTTATATGAAATATTGATATATGTTAAGAAAAATTTCGATTTAAAATTGAGGTAAAAATTTCAAATTGAGGAAAATTTGTTACAAATGAGATATTTTTAGCTTTGATAAGAATAATTGGTGGTGGATATTACAAGTTTGAGTGAATTTGTGAGTATCATTAAGGTTTTTTTAATAAAACCGTCAAACTTTTTATACTTATGAAATAAAATTAACAAAATTAAAATTTGACTAAAAATTTTTAATTCATCAATATTATTTTTAGTTGCATAAATTCTTTAGTAATAAATTTGAGGATCTAATTGGTCCAAATCAATTGAATTTTTTAGTTAAAATTTCCTTGAAAATTTATTTCATGCTAAAATTGACAATTAGTGACTATTAAAGTTAATTATATTGTAAATTTAATAGTTTGCAAAATACTATTAATGATGATGTATAATATATAATTTTAAATTATTCAATCGTAACTATTATATTTGCCTTAATTAACCAATTTTAAACTATGCTCCAATTTTAAGAAATTTTCAATTTAGTCAATTACCCAGTTGAGCAAAATTTTCAAAATTGAATAATCCAACTAATTAAAAATCACCATTAATAAATTAAGTTTATAACTAAATTGGTATATATTCGAATTATTTGAAAAGTTTTATAACCAATTCAAACTATATAACATTAAAAAAATCACCGATATAAAATTAACATCAAAGGATTTTATTTCTTCGTATTATCTATTGTAATTTATAATTGTTGATTTTTATTTAATATTATTTAAGGAAATTTTTAAGATTAGATAAATTTTTAATTTTTAAAATTAGAATGTATAATATTAATAAGAATTAACATCAAATTACAAAGAAAATATTATTTTAAAACTTAATAATATAAATTTAAATCATATTCAAGTATTTCATCATTTCATTGAGAGATTAATTTTATATTGATTTAACCAGGATAAGATTAATTTAAATATAAACTGGAGCAATATATATAAAATTATGATGTACAAATATACTATACTTGTTGAATAAAATGACAATGCTTCTGATCTATTATTGTAATCATAGATTTAACTTGAGTTGTATTAAACTTGCTTAGTATGATCACTTGGTCATTGTTTTAAATTGTTAACTAAAACAGTAACAATAACCAGGTGTGATTTATATTTATGAAAGGGCGGAGTTTCAAGTATATAATTGATTTAAATTAATAAAACCACCCATTCCCCTCCTCTTCCTCATCTCAAGTCAGCTAAACGAGAGTAAATAAATGTAAGGAAATATATGTGTTAATTTTTTTTAAAATATTATTAAAATTTGAAATAAGGTGAACTTGTGAAATTTCCTAAATAAAGTTAAGGATCTGAAAGATTACTCTGTTTATAACAAAATCAAACTAAATAAAAGAGAACGATCCAATCAATTTGGAGTATAGGACTTAATTCACTTTGTAATGAGTATGATTGATAATCCTTACTTTAGGACTTATTCTAAACAAAGAAATTTCCATACATTACAAAATGACTTAATAAATGGGTAATTTTACTAAAATATTAGTAAAATCTATATTGACTCATCTGTATTTCAATTCAGTAAGCTTTTTAACCATTCTAATATATTGAAACAAAGGCATGGTGACGAGATAATCATCAACTTGGAGTCATTTTAGATTATATCAATTGTACCACCTTTGGATGGCCAGCGATCAATTTGGGCAAATAGTACAATATTAAATCAAATAAATGATAGTTAGTGACTGTGTTATGGGCATAATGCTAAATTAAGCACAATTGTATTACGTATTTTAAGCATAATATGAAAGAATATTTGCTAAAATATTCTATAATTTGCGTCTTTTTAAGATTTTTGTAGTCATCTTTGTTAATTTAAATTAATGGTTCTCTTACAAGATATTCTGACTATCATCACTTTAAAAATCTCCATGACCGTTAGGATCTTTAAAGCAATATCATTGGATAATAGGCTAAGTAGGCCAATCGTTGACTTTAAAAGAAAAAAAAAGTTGCTTGCAACTTGTCAAATAAGAGCAATTAGGCTAGTTGGTCGTCATTTAAGTGAAAGATCAACTGGAAAAATGAAGAGGGAGCCAGCCAATGAGCATTGGGGAGTGTTGAATATGATTAAGGGGATAGACGAATGTGTTCGTTGATAAATCTAATTTCTAACATTTTCAGTCCAATTCAATGCAGTTTCCTATTATGACATTTGGTTCATTAAAATTCCAATTGAATTCAACCATTTGCTCTTTCCCCCTTCCTCTCCCCTGAATAGCTCAGACTACAAATAGGGTATAAGCTGCTTGTTGGAGGGATTTTATCTTTGCTCTTAAAGTCTCTTAGATCTTGCTCTTTTTGTATTTGTGACATTAGGTGGTTCTCCCTTTTTAATTGGCGCTAGTTTGCTCTTCCATTCAAACGGCTTATTTCTTTTTCCTCTTTAAAATTTACACTCAAGTGTTGCCTATATATTTTACACTATTCATATCTTTTCACTTTTATTCTTGAATTGATTTTGTCTTGTAATTAAAATGGTTGGTGCTACCCCCTGTCCTCCTTCAAGAAGAAAATTTGATCATGCTGTGACGGTTGTTCGTCATTTACCTACTTCATTAAAATTACAGAGTGATGACCGTTTAAAGGTGCATATAATTATATACTATATTTTTCTATTATCTAATATACTTTATTTTCCTTAATAGCTTTATGGTTTATATAAACAAGCTTCGGAGGAATTTACTCCTAAAAAGAAGCCGCGAAATAAGGATTGGTTATCACAAGCCAAATGGTACTAATTTCTTTTAAAATACAATAACTCAATTTTTCGGCAATTTTTTACTTATACAATATGTTATTAGGGATTCATGGAAAGAAGTCTCTCATTTAACTCAAGAGGAAGCTCAAGAAGAATATGTCAGAACCCTTGTTGAGGTAACACAAACATTAAACGTGTTTTTACTCTTAATATTAACTCTCGCCTTTTCTCACCGCAGTTTTTAAAATCCTTTCCAGAGAGACAACAAGCTGTGGATTTGGTTTCAGGCTTGGAGAGAAGTCTTCGTCTAACAGACTTTCAACTCGGAGTTTATCCTTCCTGGCCTCGCTCAACTCCACGCACAAAACGCTTTCCAAAATCTTGTTCAGCTGAACTTAACCAAACCAAAAGAGAAGCAATCCTCCAATATTGCCGTGACTCGGCTATTTATCTGCCCACAGCTGATGGCGATGGCCACGATTCTATCCTCACCGACAATCCTCTAGATTCAACATTAAACACCGACATCCTACCTGATCAATATCCTCAATACTCCAATCAAATTCGTCTCATGCACAACCAAAGCTTTAATGACGCCGCTGTCCCGGAGTCACCAATATCAAATGCAACAGAAATTCCAGACGATTGTTCTGAGGATTCTTATGCATCTTCAGACGATGGGGAGAGCCTCTCCACTGTCACCATCCGCGCAAGTAACCACAGGTATTACCGAAGCCCTGCGGCCTCGGATAGAAACGATTCTGTTGATTCTGGATTAAGCTCCGAAGCTGAGCTTGCACTTGAGTCTTTACAGTCACAAGTAGCCGTTCTGAACCAAAAAATTGATCTGCTCAAGCAGGACCTCAGGCAGACAGAAGTGATTCGTGCGCCCATAAGACCGTTTTGGCAAAGATTTTCCATGGATTGGCTTAAGACAGCAGCCTTGAATTTTTTCATTGGTGTGATTATTTTGACCCAATTCTATCGTATTCGATCCGTTCATCATCGATCAGTTATTGTTTATTACTTCAGCTATATTAATGCTTGCTGCCGCCGGTTTATTGGTAAATAATATTTTATCTCTTTAAAATATTATGTATTAACAGCAATATTTAGAAGCAGGACGAAAACTAATATCTAAAGATTGCTAATTGTATAGTGTACTATTCTACACACAATTCAATTTTTGTATTATATATATATATATATATATATATATATATATATATATAATTATCTTAATTAATCAGCTCAACTGATTATATTTATGTTCTAATTAACTAAAACTAAAAATATAGTAATACTCAATAATATTAAAATTTATTATCCAAAATATATGAAAAATTGTACTATAAACTCTTGGATCTCAAGTTGGAAACTATCCACTTAATCCAATCATTCCCACCAAAGACCCTGGACAATCTTAGGGAGACCACGAAGCTTAAATGAATTAATGATGTGACTGACTAGTCCGTATAGTATTTGATATATGATTCGACAAAGATATATTGATCAAACAGACCAATTAGTCAATCAACGTTAAAACTATTATAAAATATTACTCTTTAGTTAAACTACAAAATAAATTGAATGTAAATTAAAACTAATTGACATTGGTAAAACTAGAGCTAAATTTCCAATTAACAAAATCTCTAATACTACCAATTTCAACTATAATGATTTAACAATTGGCTCAATTTAACTCGATTTATAATCTTTCTTCACTCTTCTCTCAAATCTTAAACATATTTTTAATTTACCCCTTTATTTTACTTTCTGTATAACTTCCTCTACACTTACTAAAATTAATAAATAAATCCAGAAACTCAAATTTTCACACATTTTATTATTTAATTTCATGTCATAAATTCACCTAATTTTTCAATTGTTTGTTCAATACTTGCAGAGATTGTAAGTATCAGTAGTCTAAATAAAGTAATCTTATTAAATTTATTGAGAATTTTTAAGTTTTATAAGAAGTGTAAATTTAGAATCACTATTTTAAAAATTTTAGTTTGAAACCTAATAATACACATAAATCCTTTTAAAAAAATATTACATATATCATTTGAATTTTTATTAATAAAAATTTTAAATATAAAATTTTTTGTTATATTAATAATATTAATTTCAAAGAAAAAACAAAGATTAATTAGAAACTTTTTTATTTAATATAATAATAATAATCATAATTTAAATTAAAATTAATTATAAAAAATAAATTTAAATTTATTAAACTATAATATGAAATTAATAAAATTTACTTAAAAAAAGATTCAAAAGTTTTCTATTTTTATATTAACATAAGTTATTATGAATATATAAAATAAGTAATCTTATACCTTTTTGAATTGAATTTATTAAATGTTTTAAAAATAAAATCATTATGTTAATGTAATTTAAAAGTTGTTAATTGATATTAAATCATAGTATAAATTAAAAAATAATTTTATTCTTTTTATTTAATTGATATTATGATTTAATAATGATAGATAAAGTTTACCAAATAAAATGAATATTGAAAATATTTATTTCATTAATATTTGAGAATATGTAATTTATGATATTATTATTATTATATATAATATCATTCTGTCTATAGATTTCTTAATATAGCTTGTCTTTAAAAATATATCTAACAAAAGATAAAAAATATTCCTAAAAAAGTCTTTAAACTAAATTCACTTTTATGCATTAATATCAAGTTATTTATATATAAAATCTCATCATAAAAAATATATAATATTATTATATAGAATAATCTGTTAATATATCTAGAAAAATATAAGATCTAAAGTTGAATTATAAATGCTTTATTACATTAAAAAATGATATTATTATATCAGTTTTGTAAAAAAAATGAAGCAAATCAAGTTAAAGAAATTATATTTGAAATAAAGTTTATTTCATTATAATTTCAAATATATGTTAATAATATAGAATAATATCATTATCTAATTCACAATTCCTTAAAAAAATGAAATTGAAATTGAATAATTTGTGATCTGTGATTAGAATTACTGGATGTAGTGCAATCAAACTATGCATCCTATATCGTACACTTCTATATTGGGGCAATTTCCATCACTCTGCATATTTGTTATTATGAACAAAATTCATTGTAATTTTGAGACAAAAATTATCAAGGTGTATATTAATGATTTGATACTTAATGTAGTTTGCCTTATGATATATTATTATAAAATTAGTTTGATTAAAAAATCTTTGTCTAAATTATCAATTATTATACTCATAATTATTAGTATTTAAAATTTATTAGATATATTGAATATTGAATATTTGATTAAACTATTATATTTAATCTTTTTAAAATAATTCTCCAAATTTTTGTCAAATTGGATTGTAAAGAATGAAATGTATTCATATACAAACTTTGCCATAGTTAGTATAATTACTATATGATAACATTAATTGACGTCTAATAAACTTATTATTTATATATCTATTATTGTTTAAATATGAATAAAGCAGTTGATAATATCTTGTTCACTGAAATTTAACTAATTCTTGAATAGAAAATAGCTTATATAAAGTCTATTATAAGCAATAGATCCAATGCTTTAAATAAGGGAAAGTACTCTCCTTTATTGATAATCTTGGCTATCGACTCCGGAAATAAAGTTTAAAAGATTATATAAAATAACTTATTTGAATTCATGAATATAAATAAAATTTCAAGTTTTGGTATTTTGCAGGCTTAGCTATAAATTGGAGTTCGAATCAAAAAATGGATAAATGAATTATATAATTCTACAGAATAAACTTAAAAGGTGAATTCAGTTCACTATTAGTTAAAAAACAAAATAGTGAATTTTTACAATATTAAAAACTTTAAAGCCAAAATATATTCAACCGAAAATATTATAGTTAGATCAATATAATCAAAGTGTATTATTAACTATATAACCAAATTATGAATTATAAAAATATTGTATTGAAGATTAATTACAGTTATAGAAATTGAGATATGACCAATGAATTTTGATTGAATATTTAATTATAATATAATTGAAAGCGCACAAATACTAATAATTTGAGATTCGTGTACATCGATCGAAATAAGTTTCAATAGATATATTTTTTTATTAAATAAATTTTAAAATATGATGTTATATGAAATAATTAGGTTAATTATTATAAATGGAAAAATGAATGATATTTACAATTAAATTTTAAAATATTACCCTAATTAATAATACGATATATATAATAAATTGCCATAAAAAATATTATGGAATTAAATAATGGGATGAATTTGCTACGTGTAAATTAATTAACCAAAATAGAATTGATCAACATGGACCAATTAGAATTAACCACTTAAATTCCAACTAATTTATTTTATAATAATTTTTATCATATAAATATAAGTCAATTAATTCTTATTAAATATTTCCAACAATAAATAATCGTAAAAACAGTCCAATACAATTAGAAAACTCCAGCATTATTAAATCTGATTTATATAATTAAGTGTATTTATATTGCCCATGTTCCCCTTTAAACAGTATATTCAACCAACTTACCACTTTGATCAATTAGATAACAACCAGGGGAACATGGGCGATTCACAGCAACAATTATCTGAACAGCCACTAACACCTGAGAATAACGATCAATTTTGTTCTTCTTATATGCATCATAATTCGGTTCAAACTCAACCCAGTTATGAGCCTTATTCACCAGGCCATAGTCCACCAGTATATAAGCGCAAGAGGTGTAATCGAAATAGTCAAGCCTCTCTCACTTCCAGTTCGCCGAAGCGTAGCTCCACTTCTACTGATCTCAGGAAGAGTAAAACTCTCTGCAATTCAAATTTAACAACAGAGCATAATACTGAACTTAAGCTACAGAACCAATTATTGGAAGAGAGAATGAAGAAGTTAGAAAAGAGTAACTCTATGGCTCATGAACGTTTGAACTATTTAATGAATCAGGTAAATAATATTCAAGCTAAGCTTTCTGCCACTTCCGCAGTCCAGTCAACCAAAATTACACCAACCCGTGGTTTTGAAGCGTCCGCAGCACGCTTCAAGAGGGAATATCTTTCAGATTCTCGTTCCCTTTCCCTGCAGAGGAGACTACACTTCCCTCCCAAGAGGGCACTTGACAGATTAGTTGGAATCGGTTTTGAAGCAACGCCAAAAGAGTTTAACCAAATATTTTTAACTTCTTTCCATTCAATCTCTAAAATTGTTCTAAACTTGTTAACATCATATCAGTTGGGATCTCGACTATGTCTAATAATGCTAGTTATATTCAAACTTCAGCAATCTAATCGCCTTCCCCGCAATCCTGATACATCTTCCTATCCAAGCGACTCTCATTGAATAAATTGAGTGAAATTATTATCATATTTAAAGCGTATAGATATATAGATAAACATTTGATATCACTTTTTTAGCTTTTCTCTTTATTCATATCATTGAATTTTTGAATATCAACAATGATATTCCAGAATCATAGTCAGTAACCTTAATATTAATATTGATTATTGACCACAAGTTCATTAAATATTAAGAAGTCAATTTCTTAAAGATTATTATATAAATGACTAATATTTATTTTATTAGAAATTATAATTCTTTAAATATATATTGAAAATATATTTATCATAAAATAACTAATATTTTAAATTCAAATAAAAAAATTTTAACATGAGAAAAATATATCAAAATTAACTTTAAAATAGTTAATACTAATACAGTTTTTGAAATATAAATCATTCATACTAAATATTAAGAAATATTTATAAAATAGTTTTTTAAATTTTAAATATTTTTATAATAAAACTTGACAATAAAAGGGTGTAATTTCATATAATTAATATGGTATTAAATCTGATATTTTCTTGAATATTAACAAATTATCATGTTTGAACCCTAAAATTATTTCAAATTATATTTTGTTTAAAACATTATCAAAAAAAAAGATAATATTCAATTATCAGTTACAACTATTATATAATGATATAATTATTATTTGCAAAAATATTATAATTAGCTGAATTCTTGAATTAATTATATTAATACGATTGAACTCTTTTAAGTTAAAAAATGCATATCAAAGAATATAAAATAGATTTGATATGAGAAACTACAATAATATAATTAAGTTGTAAATTGTTTATAAAATTTTCAATCATTATTTAATATAATAGCAATTTTATCTTTATATTATTTAATAATTTACTATTTGTATAATATAAATAATGGCTAAATTATTATCATCATCATATTAATTTATAATTGAATTTATATTCAAAATCATAAAGATAAGAATTGTATTCAAAGATATTATTTAAATTTAATATTTAAATAACAATTCAAATTAATTATAATAATGAAATTTATCAATGTTATTTATTATAATATATATCTTTTGTATTGAAATATTATAAAATTTATTATTTATGAACTAATTTAAATATTAAAAAATATATATTCAAGTATATTAATATCTAGTGTTAATTCTTGTTCAATACTAAAAATAAAAGTTACCAAGCAATTGAGAGGCTTTAAGATTGCTTTGTCTATTTAATTTAATTTATAAAATCTTATAAGTTATCTCTGTTAAACACAATATGAATATTATGACTATATATACTAATTTTGAGTGTAGACATATCTTTAATCAAAATTTAAGTTGAAATCATTGATCATCAATATTATGAAGAATTATCTGAGCATTAATTATTATAATTAATATTTATATAAAGTATATTTAGTATGTAACAAATCTGAATTATGAGTGAAATATACAGTTTTGGTTAATACCCAATGATTGTAAGAACTTCTATTAACAAAAAAATAGATATTAAGAGCTAATATATACATTTGTGTATCAGGAAATCCGCTCGCAATTCAACTTAAGCTACTCTTCATTATTCTCAATGTACTGCACATACAAGTACCATGCAGAACCCGTGTACAAGGTGAAACCAGGACAACAATTACAAACAGTAACTCAACTCATTGGCAAAGGATTGATAACGCTATAAAATCGCTACTGAGTACATAATTGCTCAGGAATCATCTCAAGCAGGGACAAGCACTACATCTTGATATTTTAATGAAAATTTTTAAAGTATCTCGTTAATCACCTTTGACTCATTTTATCGAATCTACTTGATCCATATTGCAAAGCTACCCTCCAGCAGATTTGCAATGTTAAATACAGATTAAAAATTTTATGATTTACCAATGTATTACATTGATATTTATTTGCTGATATTGATTTAAAAGTATAAAATGAAATTGGTTTTTAATAGGTAAAATGCTTATTTTTTAAATGATAGTTCTTAAATAAATATATATTACACTCTTTGGTTATATTAATAATCATTTATAAAATTTTATTAAATATAACCTTTCGAAAACCATATTTTGTTGGATAAATTTAAATATAGTAATATAATGTACAAATCAATATTTAAACTACTTTATTGCTAATATTTAATAGCTAAGAAATCCCTTAAAATTATTTAACAAAAAATTATAACTCAATTATAAGATTAGAATTTTAAATGATAAATACTAGTAATAGTTTTAAATTAGCTGAGTATTGAATTTAAAGTATATTATCATTTGCAAGGAAATTTCTAATCTGCATTTAAAATATGCTGGACCACTAATGGGTAATTTTTTAATATTAAATCTATCTAAATCCTGAGTGTTTTATTGATATAACATTGTGATTAATTAAATAAAATAGTAAAACATTGAAGTAAATTTTATTTAGTTTAGCTTATGTTCATCACACTTTACAATAGAAAAAACAAAGTTTTATATATAAATTCTGTAAAATTATATTCATTTTCACTTATATTTTCAGATTTTTAAATTATTTTATGATATATTTTTGAAATTATATTCAAATATCAAATCAAAATACATATTTATTAAAATATTAAATATCTAAATGATTTAATTTTTTCCTTTTTTAAATATAATAATTTATTATTAATTATTAGTTCATCAATATATATATATATATATATATATAGAATAATTATAGTTATTTGATTTTATTCAATATTTCTAATAGACTTTTATATAACTTAAATTATTAAATTTAGTGAAAAAATTTAAAACCCTTTTTATATTGAAAAATAACAAAATTTCATTTCATATCAATTATATATTTATTTATAATAATATTAATAATATTTGATCATATTATCTAAACCTTTTGATGAAAATATATCCAAAATTATATAGATATTTAGATAAAATTTCATTTTAATTTATTCTTATTAAATAATTTAAATAATATAAGAATATTAATCATATCCATGATAATAATTTTGAAATAATAAAAAAGTTTTAAATTATAAAGGAAAAATCCCAAATATATTAAAAAAGATAATAATATATTATTGAATAATAAATTATCTATATATTAAAAAAATATTTCTAATTATAATTAAATTGATTAATTATAATTTGAAAAATTATTTATATAATATTCCAATATAAATTTTTTTTAAATTCTTAATGTTATATTTTAAAATAAATTTTAATCTTATACTTAGTAATATAAAATATTTAAATTAAATCTATAAATAAATAATATATACCATATATGAAACAGATGGTCATATATTTCAAATTTCTTTATTTTCAAAATATGATAATATTAAGATGAATGATTATGGCACTTACACTCAAATTGCTTTGGTCTATTAATTAATCCAGTGACATATTTCTTTCCTCACCAAAGTTTAAAGTATGCTGCATAATATAATTATCATAATCAATTAATAAAATTTGAGAAAATGTTAGATCAAATTTATTAAATTTTTTAGTTGAGCTATTAATCTCATATGAATCTATTCACAAAAATGACAATTGATTTTTATTTTTAATTTAATCTCTATGTTTCTTTTACATAATGGATTATAGAGAACATAATATTGTATATATTAATATATAATTGAGTATTGTAATTTGAATTAAAATGATGTATTTTTTTCATTTAAATATTGATAATTTCAAAAATCAGTATTATTACAGTTGAATATCATAGATTGAATATGTAATATTGATAATTGATTGATTAATTTATATTATTTTTGAATTCAGATATATCCTCCATTAAATTATCTACTATCATTTCTGTGTAATGAATATTGATTTCATTCCACTAGCTGACAGAGTTTTATTGGACATAATTTTCATAGAAAAAATTCAAAGTGAAAATAAAATAGTATTTTGGAAAATGTATTTTGAATGATATTTAAATGATATTTTTATTATTATAAGCCTTATATATATATATATATTATTAATTATATGTTATGATCTATTTAATGGATTGATATAAATATTTGATGCGTAGATTTTGTTAATTTGAGGATTTCCAAATTAAGGTCTAAATACCGAACTAATACCCAGTGGCTGTCGGATTATTGAGTTCGATCAATTTTTGAGGAGTTAGACTGGATAATTGTTGATACATGTGGGAAATTAATCAAAATAATTCGATCATTTTAAATCCTAAAAAATGATTTGTAAGGATAATAGTTTAAACTATGTATGAATAAAACTAGAGTTTCAAAACTGAGTTCGCTCCTTCTACTGCATAATCGTGAATACATTTTCTCAACTTATATGACATCTCGATCGTGTTCAGACTGTATTCATCAAAGTTAGTCAATATTAATTGCTTATTCATGTTAATGATGGATTTGAGAAATTCAATGGCAGAAGAATCATAGATCCTGGAATTGTCAAAATCTATAACTATGGTTTGATGAGCACTTATAATTTCAGATATTTCCTTATCGCCAAAGTATTGAGTAAGCTTATTGGATGATCCAAAGAAAACGTAGCCATGAATTATAAACTTCACCGTACTCTCGTTCAAGTACACATGCTCAATCTTAATATGATGTGTGGATTTCCAGGCATAGATAATAGAATTCCATGCTATACCAGCAATAACTGCAATAGCCAAATTGGTGACTACAGCCAATACTGTAACAAGGATTATACAGATTATATCAGATTTAGGAATAGATAATTTGGCTATATATGAGAATGTTTTCCACTGGAACGAACGAATAACTACAATAAACATAATACCTGTAAGAGTGGCTACGGGTATCATTTCTATTGCTGGACCAGCGACCGATACAATCAATAAGATACCAAATGAGGCCACTGTTGTAGACAGCCTTCCTTTGGCTCCATTGGTCATGTTAATAAATGTTTGTCCAACCATTACGCAGCCACCTATCGAAGAAAACATTGATGACCATAAATTGCCAACCCCTTGTGATATTGCTTCCCATCTACTATCATTGGGATGCAAGTTCTTACGCAATAAATTCTGCATCATTTGCCATGTCAATACACTCTCCATTAGACCAACTAACGCAAGCATAAAACTGTACTGGAAAATAATTTCTGGATGGTTCCACTTGGGTATGTGTGGCTCTGGGAGTTTACCTGGGAAGTTTGCAATATCTCCAATAAGGGTTATAGGGCGCCCTACTTGCTTGTATACAACGTTGCCGATAATAGTTGTTACTATCATAGCAGTTAAGGTAGGAGGAAATGTAGATGAAGTGATAACGAGCTTGCCAAACTTTAGAGAGCCAGGAATTCTTGGCTGCAATACCATAATGAGCATTGCCAGAGCAACAACAATCAGTACTAGCCATAGTTCTAACTCGTCAAACCTCAACCATCTTTGGGGAGGTGGTGGAATATAATCAGTAGCTGGACAGTTACTGTCAATGTGACTTGTACCAATGCCGTCTGCTACTTTGAATGCAGAAAGCTGAGCCTTGAATACAATGATCGCTAAACCATTCATGAAGCCAATCATTACCGAGTGAGATACCAACTGAATAAGTTTGGTAAGATTAAGTAACCCAATGACCAATTGTATTAATGCACACACTAGCATAGTTGTCATTGCCACTTCAACTCGTTCGGACATACAATAATCTTTAAGGGGGCCCTGATCACTAGTGATTTCGCTGATAATGGCAACCATGGCACCAGCAATCCCGCTAACCATGCCGGGCAATGATGTCAATAGCCCACCAAACAAACCAATAAAGAAAGTAGAGAACATACCACGCGTAGGAGATATATTAGCAACAAAGGCGAAAGCAATCGATTCAGGAACTTGCATAATAGCAATTGACAGACCACATAATATTTCGATAATACCCTGTGTTGGCTCACCTTTATAAAATTGATAAGTATTCACTGCATAGTCTCTACTATTTGATGGCAAATTCTTTACAGCATTAAAAACATAGTTGCAAGAACCAGTAGCTTGATTCTTTGCCTTATGCCAAATATCTGACCATCTATGAAACTTTTCCATTTGATTTGTGCAAAGATAATAATTGCAAGGAAGATTATTTTTATCTAAATACATTTGATTTGAACTTGTTTTATCTTACCTTAATTATGGGATAATAATAATTTACAAATTTTGAATTTGATTTTTTACCAATATTGTTCAAATATTAGATATTGATTCAATTGTGGATTATGTCATAATGATTATAAATATTTTTAATTTTCAATCCGGATTTTAATCTAATTAGAATTGAAACAGATTTGAGCTAATATTTGATTTTATTCAATAGTTATTAAAATAAAATTCAAACAAGGTATAAACTTATTTAAAAATATTAACAAAAATATTGATTATTATATATACTAATACTAAAAAATAAATAGAGGTTGATAAAGTATTTCATAATATATATTTATTTATATTAAATTATATTTGCAATGATGTATTTTTAAGTAATTAATCAGGATTTTCAATTATCCATTACTACCCTGTAATGACGTATTTTTAATTCATATCATAGAAAAATATTGATTAAATAGTCTTTGATCCATTTTTAAATATAATCAAGATAAAATAAGTGAAAAAAATTAATCAGCATTATATGATACATTATATATTACTTGTCTCGTGAATATTTGTATGTTTTATTGATAAAAGATGATAATATCAAATAATGTTCAAACCCCAAGCTTGTATAAGTAGTTATATTCTCTAAATATTGATTTTAACTATTGCACTCAAGAATTTAAATTTTGCCAATTGTATAATTTAATAATATTATTTTATATATATATTTTTAATTCAAGATATTAGCATTTTCGAATATTTAATTAAAAATAAAGTTGATTATTAACCCAAAAATCTAGTTATATCTCTTATACTTAGAGTTTTAAATCAAATATAAAATTTGTATTTTAATTAGGTTCCTTCTAATATTAATAGTTTAATGAAATTTAAATTATTCGATCACTTGAGTTATTAATGATTCAAATATTATTGTATAAATTTTCATAATAAAATATACAATCAAAACTATGTAAATTGATATTTATTTATAATTTTAAAAAATACTTAATATAATTAATTAATATTAATAATATGTTACAACAATTATACTTTTTCCAATTTTTTTCTTAGATATTTAAAATACATAAATCACTGGGATCACTACACCTTTTTTGAATTTCAGGAATCAGCTAATTTTCAAGTGCATAACATATCATAGCTTATACTAATGATATGCAATGATTATTCTCTATTTTGAAGGTTAATATATACAATTGGAAAATTGTGATAACCAAAAATCTAACAAATTGATTTCGAGATAATGAATCAATATATTTAATACATATTTAAGCTACTAAGTGAATTTAGTAATTTGAAATACTCTCATTAGCCAAGCATTGATATATTAATTAATATAGATCTATATTATGATATAATTCAGTTAATTTTTATAACATTATTCAATCTTGAATTATAATTTGATCAATGTGAACACCACACTGTTCAACTTGAAATGGTTTGATTGTACTTTTGAATTTACCTTCAAAAATCAATTATAAATGTAGGATTTAAAAAATATATATACTTGCTTGATATTCAGTTTATCATTATTTTTAAAATCCTATGATGCAAAAATTTCACTATTATTAGTATTAAACTAAGTTTTAATCATTTTTAATCATGATATATAACTTTTAATTATTCATAATTTAAAAATATCATAAAATCACTAAAAATAAGAATTTTATTTCATAATTAAATATATATATCAATTTATTAAGTTAGATTCAAAAGAATTAGAAATTTTTTAATTTCTAGTTTTATAAAGATGATTTTAGTTTTCAATAATAAATATATATAAAATAAATAAGAAAATAATATATTTTTATATTAAATATATAATAGCTTTTTTAATTAAAAAATGATCTTTTTAAAATTTATTATTTAATTA
>JNEM01013037.1:0-27751 GCA_000697335.1 Conidiobolus incongruus B7586
TTATTTTTTTATTTAAAACTAATAATATGTTTAAAAAATTAAAAATTAAAAAATTTCTTATTTTTTTAATTCTATAATAATATTAATATTTTTATTTATTTTTAATTTTAAAATTTTTTCTTTATTTAATTTTTATATAAATAATATGATATTCATATATATACTTATAATTACAGTTTTGCTAACAAATAAAATATCAAAAATTCAAATTAATTATTTAAAACATAAGTTGCATATATTAATATATTAATGTGATAAGTGTTAAAAATAATTATTAATTATATGTGATTATTATTATAATCTATTTCTTAATAATTTATAATTAATCTAATTTTTTATTAATACATAATAATAAGGCATTAATAATCAATTAGTTATTATTATTAATTAACACACCTTAACTCTTAAGATAACAAAACTCTTAATTAATAGTAAGAGTTTCACTTACCATTATAAGTATTATTATAATTACTAGATTATATTATAAATATCCTAATTTACTCAAAGATATTACTTTGAGTAAAACATCTTTTATTTAAAAATAATAAAGACATTATTATTAAAGCTAAATACAATTTTAATATAAAATATTTGAATTAGATATATATTTATTAAAGAAATAATGTGGAGCTGGATTACACCACCTCCACCTAAGACAACCCAAGTAGAAGATCAAACAATAGTTGGAAGTCTGTTCTTATATTGCATACCATATATAGTAATTATTTTAGTTACCATCATAAGGAAATTCTTAGGCCTTATAATTGGACCAAAGGTATACCTTACATATAAGATACTTTCCATATGTTTCGTGTTATATTTATGTAATAATGTTGGCGAGTATTATTCTTGGTTACCAGAACCAAGTAATGATAACTTGCTTAGTGGTCTCAACAATTATATAATAATTGGTTCAGTTTAAAAAATATTGTTATTAATACTAATATAAATAAGATATTAAATCAAGGATCCATTATATTTTTTAAATTGGAATCTATCCAAATTCTGAGGAATATCGTAGTATTATTTTCTAAATTATTTAATAATAGGCTACTAAAGCTTACCTATCAAGATATAACTATATGAGTAAATATTATACAAAGCAATAGATAATTGCTTGGGAAAAGATTCTATTAACACTTTGAATTTTTTAGTTTACTAATTTGTCTTATCTAGATCAATTCCCAAGAAGGTTTATGATTAATTTTTATATTTAATAATTAAAACATGATATATTTTTTAAATAATTGATAACAAAAAAAACATAAAATATTATATATTAATATTTAATTGAGTATTGGAAATCTCAATCAAAATGGCAAATTTTTTATTTATATTGATAAATTTAACAATTAGTATTATTACAACTGAATATCATAGAATTTCTAATCAATATGAATTATTGATTGATTAATTTATAATATTTTTGAATTCGTATATATCCTCCACTAAATTCTCATCAATGATTTTTGAGAAATGAATATTGCTTTTGTTCTGCTAGCTAACAAAATTTTATTGAACATATTTATAAAAAATAATCAAAATAAACAAATAATATATTGGAAAATTTATTTTGAATGATATTTAAATGATGTTTTTATTTTAATAAATTTTAAAAAAGATATTATTGATTAAATGGTATAAAATATTTAATAGATTGATGTAAATAATTTGAAGCTTTGATTTTGATATGTTTAAAAAATGAAATTTGATGATTTCCAAATTAAGGTCTAAATACCGAACTAATACCCAGTGGCTGTCGGATTATTAAGTTCGATCAATTTTGGAGATAGGTTGGATAATTGTTTATACACGTGGTAAATTGATCAAAATAGTTCGATCATA
Organism: Conidiobolus incongruus B7586; assembly: GCA_000697335.1. Classification (NCBI taxonomy): domain Eukaryota; kingdom Fungi; phylum Entomophthoromycota; class Entomophthoromycetes; order Entomophthorales; family Conidiobolaceae; genus Conidiobolus; species Conidiobolus incongruus. The sequence goes on from JNEM01013037.1 coordinate 1,846, forward strand.
TTAAACCCTAAAAGGAATGATTCGTAAAGATAATGTTTTAAGCATTGTATGAATAAAACTAGAGCTTCAAAACTGGGTTTGCTCCTTCTACTGCATAATTATGAATACATTTTCTCAACTTATAAGACATCACGATCGTGCTCAGACTGTATTCATCAAAATTAGTCAATATTAATTGCTTATTCATGTTAATAATGTATTTGAGAAATTCAATGTCAGAAGAATCATAGATCCTGGAATTGTCAAAATCTATAACTATGGTTTGATGAGTACCTATAATTTAAGATAATTCCTTATTGCCAAAGTATTGAGTAAGCTTATTGGATCATCCAAAAAAATCGTAGACATGAATTATAAACTTCACCGTACTCTCGTTCAAGTACAAATGCTCAATCTTAATATGATGTGTGGATTTCCAGGCATAGATGATAGAATTCCATGCTATACCAGCAATAGCTGCAATAGCCAAATTGATGACTACAGCCAATACTGTAACAAGGATTATCAGATTATATCGGGTTTAGGAATAGAAAACTTAGCTATACATGAGAAATTCTTCCACTGGAAGGAACGAATAACTATAATAAACATAATGCATATAAGAGTAGCTGCAGGTATCATTTCTAATGTTGCAACAGCGGCTGATACAATCAATAAGATACCAAATGAACCTACTGTTGTAGATAGCCTTCCTTTGACTCCATTGGTCATGTTGATAAACGTTTGTCCAACCATTACACAGCCGCCTATCGAAGAAAACATTGATGACCATAAATTGCCAACCCCTTGTGAGATTGCTTCCCATCTAACATCATTGGGATGCAAATTCTTTCGCAATAAATTCTGCATCATTTGCCATGTCAAAACACTCTCCATTAGAGCAACTAACGCAAGCGTAAACTGTACTGGAAAATAATTTCTGGATGATTCCACTTGGGTATGTGTGGCTCTGGGAGTTTGCCTGGAAATATTGCAATATCACCGATCAGAGTTATAGGACGTCCTACTTGCTTCTATACAACGTTGTCGATAATAGTTGTTACTATCATGGCAGTTAGGGTAGGAGGAAATGTAGATGAAGTGATAACGAGCTTGCCAAACTTTAGAGAGCCAGGAATTCTTGGCTGCAATACCATAATGAGCATTGCTAGAGCAACAACAATCAGTACTAGCCATAGTTCTAACTCATCAAATCTCAGCCATCTTTGGAGGGGTGGTGGAATATAATCAGTAGCTGGACAGCTACTGTCAATGTGGCTTGTACTGATGCCGTCTGCTACTTTGAAAGCAGAAAGTTGAGCCTTGAATACAATGATCGCTAAACCATTCATGAAGCCAAACATTACTGAGTGAGATACCAACTGAATAAGTTTGGTGAGATTAAGTAATTCAATGACCAATTATATTAATGCACACACTAACATAGTTGTCATTGCCACTTCAACTCGTTCGGACATACAATAATCTTTAAGGGGGCCCTGATCACTAGTTATTTCGCTGATGATGGCAGCCATGGCACCAGCAATCGCGCTAACCATATCAGGCAATAATGCTAATAGCTCACCAAACGAACCAATAAAGTGGAAAATATACCACACGTAAGAGATATATTAGGAACAAAGACGAAAGCAATCGATTGAGGAATTTGCATAATAGCAATTGACAGACCACATAATATTTCGATAACAATCTGTGTTGGTTCACCTTTATAAAATGTGTGTATTCACTACATAGTCTCCACTATTTGATGGCAAATTCTTCAAAGTATTAAAATATGGTTGTAAGAACCAGTAGCTTGATGCTTTGCTTTATGCCAAATATTTGACCATCTTTGAAGTTTTTCCATTTAATCTGTGCAAAGATAAGAATAATTATAAGAAATATTATTTTTATCCATATATATTTGATTTGAATCTGAGCTACTTTACATTAATTATGGGATTATAATCATTTTACAGATTTTTCAAACTGATATTTATCTTTATTGTTCAAATATTTGATTTTGATTTGAATTGTGTATTATAACATAATGATATTCAATATTATAAATATTCAATCAGGATTTTATCTCATTAGAATCGAATTAGATTGAAGATAATTTTTTACCATTCAAAAAATATTTTTTAATATAAATATCTGAATTTCAAACAGGTTTCAAAATTTAATTAGATTATGAACAACAAAATTAAGTAATAAATAATAATAATAATAATAATAAAACATCTGGAAATTGATAGCATATTAATTTATAATATCTATTTAAATTTATTTTTGATAATGTATTGATGAATAATTAATCAGGATATTGAAATATCCATTAACTACCCTGATGCCCTGTAATTTCAATAATTTACAAAAAAATGGGTAAAATATTTCTCAATTCATTATTAATTAAACTCAAAATTCTCAAATTAGTCTTATAAAAATATATTATATATCATCTGATATGTGAAAACTATGAAATTTATATGATCAAATTATAAAGATCAAAATACATTAACACTTAAGAGTTTTATACTATTCTCTAAATATTGATTGTAGCTATTGCACCGAATGATTTCTATATGATCTTGTCTAGTATTGCGTGATTTATCTTAAATTTTCATATTTTCTATTCAAAATAGTAGGCTTTTTAAATATTTAGTTAATATTGTTATTTTATTTTACACTTACAACTCTAGTTATATTGCTATTATTTAGTGATTCTATACAATCTGATTTATCGCACTTTTCAATTTTTATCAAATTTCTAATAATGATCATTTAAATCTTGAATATAACTTAAATTTTTAGTATTTTTGAAGTTATCAACAATTTTTTAATTAATAGAATTCTGATAAATTTGGAAAATGAATGTTCTTTATTATGAATGCAATAAATAAATGTGTCACTATTTATATAATTTGAAAATAGCATAATTTCTATATAAATAGAGAAATAGTTATATTATCTTTTAAAGATATATTTTTTATCCAAATTAAAATAATATAAATTATAATATCGCTGTATTTTCCTTTTAATGTATTAATTATTTTGTTATCACATATATAACATCATATAGATTATTTTAGCGAAATATTAATTTATATTTAAATTTCAAAAATCAATTTATAAATTATATTATTTACAAATTCACCATTATTGGTATCAAACCTAGAAAAAATTAATTTACCAGCTAAGGTATAAAGTCAGTATCCTTTATTGAATATTCTTTTAAATATTCAGAAATCATTTAACCTGAAGCAAAAATAGTTATTAATTAAATATTATTTGTAACAATCTAAGAATAACGTTTTTGAAAAACAAATTAGAAAAATTTGATACGAATGATTAATTCAACTCAATTGAATCAAATGAAAATATATCAATTTATTAATATTATTAAATATAAATCAATATATAACACCTTTTAAAAATTAATAAGTTATTGAATAGACAGCATTATTTTGTTCACAATAATATGTAAATTCATCATGGAATATGTGTCTTATATGTTTGATAAATAATCAAACTACTCTAAAAAACTAAATTTATCCCAATCGAACATAATTGAGAATTTTTAAAATTAAGCAAGTACCCCATTCATAGATTTCACATATACTAATGTGGTAACTGAACCAAATGTATTAAGACTTTAAATAATATACTCATAAATGATTTGGAATCAAATGCTATTCATTCTTTCTATTTTATAAAGCTACGATTCTAACATTGTATTTATTAATATTTTATTACTGAATCAAAGAAATATACTTAATGACATAAGTTATATTAACCTTAAATGTGTGAATTATGATATTATTTTTTTAAAGTTTACAATTATGGAGTTATAATTTATAATATCAATAACTCAAATTTACCTATATATCTAAAAATACTATTTTTAGTGATTACAAAAATCACTGTATTATTTTTATAAATGGTTAAGTTTGAGTAAATCCTGTATAGTTAAATTTTGATTAATTAATAAAAAACTAATTAATCTTTGTATTTAATAAGGTAATAAATAACTAATTGTATACTTTATTGAAAGATAAGTATTGTATATATTAGAAACGTAAGTATGTATTATAAAATATGGAATATCTATCTTTTTATCAATTCATTATACAATATAAATAGATAAATACAAATATGTTGTTAAACCATCAATCGAATTTTCACTTTTATTTGTAGTTAATAAGAGGCTTTTAATATGATTAATGCTTTTAAGGTTATATTATCCATTAATATAACTATTATGAAAGAATTAAAAATTATGAATTTCAACAGTAATTAATTATTTGGCTATATATATGATTATTGATTGAATAATTGAATATATTGTAGATCTTATTATAACGTTGATAATCACTTTAAACAATTATTAAATATTTGATAGCTGTGATTTCATATCAATAATGAATGAATTTAAGAGGAAATAGATTGTATTATCGTCTAAAAATGATCCATTTAATAATAATTTATTCTTAACAATTAATAAATTAATAATAGCAAAACTTAAAATTATTTTTAGTGTATTATATTATATGTTTAGTTAACTTAAAGAAGTTATAAATTGAGAAAAATAATTGAAAAATTATAAATTTGTAGGAAAATGTAAACAGTAATATAAAAAGCAAATAACTATATTTTGTGTATATTATTATATCAAAAAGTTACAATATATCAATAATTTTATGGATTTTAAGTGCAGTATTTGAATATACAATGCATTAAAAATCGAAAAAAATCAAATACATTAATTCAATTTCTAATAGTATTACTTGATTGTAATTTTGTTATATTTCATTATTTAAAATCATAAATACTATTCTACTAAATCAATATTTATTCTATATATTAAATACTAGAATATAATATTTTTAACGAAAATCACTATAATTTGTTATTAATGTAAATTCAAATAAATTGTCAATTATTATTTCTAGATGAAAGATGAAATAAAGTCTAATATTCCTTATAATCTTCGGGGAAATGAATAAATTGACTTGAGTACTTTGTGTAATATAAAATATAACATATAGGATATACAATTATATATATTATATTTTATTTAATAATAATAATAACCTAAAATTTGTCTCAAAATTGAAAATTTTACCTTGAATAAAATAATTAAAACTACTCGTAATATTTTAATTTATTATTAGTTGAAATATCAGAAACATTATCAAAAATATTTGTATTAAATACAACAGCTAAACATTTTTAGAATATCAATAACATAATAAAAGCTGTTTAATTACCACATGTCAATGCAAAGGCTTGTACAATATTCGAAATGAATTTTAATTTAAATCTAATTTTACGAATTTCTCATTGCTTATTTTGATCCCAAGCAGATTTTTCAACTTGGATTTGTGATATATTTCTTGGCATATCAATATGAATTGAATATAATTAAATAAATATCATTAATATCTAGAAGTGGATAATGATATCATCAACAAGTACTTTATGTTATAGATGGTTGGAAAGATACCTAGCTATCATACCATTAACGATACTCTTGTTCCATAAATAAAATGCCAAGTTACATTCATTGTACAATGTGATAAATGCTTCGTGGATTTTGACAGAAATAAGATATTTGAGATGAATTAACAGTTATAATATCGCTAGATATGTTTTTGAAGGAATGCTGAGATTATTTAAATAAAAATTATTCACCTTGTAAACTTGCAAGACGTTCTGTTTATGTCAAAACAAAGATTATCATTTATAAAAATCAAATCGAATTGGATGTATCAATATTAGATATTATGTAATTGATTTTCCCATGATTTCAAGAAATATCTATTACTTAATTTTACCAAGATCGTATTTTTTATCAATTATACAATAAAATTATTCATTCTTAAGTAAACGATCTTTATCTAACTTTATATCGTTAAAATCGGGTAATAATGGTAATTTTTTTGATAATTTCCAAAGTTGCTATTCAATTATTACATACTAATGCATCAATTGTTTTGTAACTTGGTCAATGCTTTCTGCATTAATAATGTAAAACATTATTAAATCTTATAAATTGTAGGCCAAAATTCGGAACATCTAATTCTTGGAATAATTTAAATTACAAAAATCAGTCATTTAAATCATGATTTGAATTAACTCGAATGTAGTTAATTATTAAGAATGCTGAATGCGCAAAATAAAATTAACTTTTATCCAAGGTTTATCACTATTGTGCAATAAACACAAATCCATATATGGAAAATGTTGAGCCAAGTTCTTTTTTTCCCTAACAAATACTAGGAATTAATATTGAATAAATGCTTGGAGATTTAATAATTACAAAACGCAAATTCTGATTTGTCACTTATTCTATTAGAATTTTAAAATCTAAAATCTCATCCAATCATTTTTAATCATATGATTTGGATTGAGCCAATCATTAATCTCCACAGAAATCCTTTTGTAATTTAACACTATAAAAATGATCGAAAGTACGAAATACGATTTTAAAACAAGTTTCAAAATTTGCTCTTTTAATAATTTTTAATATATTGTATTTTCAAGAAGATTCAAGTTTAAAACTAACCATGCTCCCCTCACAATATCCTTATCCTCAACCTCCGCCTCTATCTCAAAAATCATCTTCTCCCATTGAGGGGGGCATGGTACCAGATTCATTACTTCAGTCTTCCTTAACTCTTCCTATGAGCAACACTGTTTCTACTTCTCAACACTCCCCACTCTATTCATACGCTTCAACTCCTTCCACAAGTACTCTTTTGACTCCTCGTGTCAAGGGTAAACCAGGAAGAAAGAGAAAGAGCGATCCTGTAGATCGTGAACAATTGAAGCGTGATAGAATGGTTCGCAATAGAATAGCCGCTCAAGAATCTCGCGAAAAGAAGCGTTTACAAACTGAGGCTATTCAAAGAGAGAATGAACAATTAAAACAAAGGAACCGTGTTCTTGAAGATAGGATGTCACAGTTGGAAAATGATAATGCGCTTTTGTTGAGTAAGATAGAGGCTCTTACCCAACAAGTTGGACAGATTCACGGTCAGTTGCAATTTGGACAGATTCCTTCCTCGGCCCAGACTGATGGTTTTGGCGAGTCAGCAGCACTCCCCAATAGGGGTCATTTTCAGAATGAACCCCGTTCCCTGCAGCGGAAGCCGTCAGCACCCTGGACCAAGGAGGAGTCCCCAGCTCAAACGCACTCTCATACTTCCAACCGATCCCTTTCCCAATTCCACCCCAATCAATTGAAGCAAATAGCATCCCTTTCGATCTCCTCAATGACCCACTTGCTATTCAATGCTTGGACCTCAAAGCCTATGGATTGGAACCATACATCAGCCTTGACCACTTCTAACTCCACAACGACAACGATACCGCACCAGTCGTCGTCTCTTCTGTCGTCTGTTGATTTGATTTAATAATTGGCTTTTGTGGGATCAATATTGAATAATGATTCTGATGTAATATTATATTATCCTTCGCTTATTATTTTATTAGATTTAATCAAATTCTAATAATTATTGTATTTTTCTAATAAATAAATCATAGTAAATATTCCAAAACTAAATCTTTTATATAATATGTATATTGAATATCCACCTGAAATTATCATTTTTTAAGATTTTATTCTCAATCTCTAGGAGTTTACAAATTAGTAGTAAACATTTGAAATCTTAAATTTTTCAGTACCCATTGTTTAGTTGGTCACAAACATCACTACCCTGATAAAGTAGACCTGCAAATATTTTTGTATCAATACTTTAAATGTAATATATTACAGGAACTAATATACTTCATATTTATACTTTATATAATGTAATTTATTTATATCCTATCTTTAAAGAAACACAAAAATATTGAAAGTTAAATAGATTCAAAAAATTGAATAACTAATACTTGAGAATAACTTTATAACACTTTATATTAATAATATTTGGATATTCCAATATCAAGGTAATAATAAATCAATAGCCCATTGTTATTTTATATGCTAATTTAATTTTGATATATATATATATATATATATATATAGATTGATATAATAATAATTTAGCAAATTAAACTCAAATATTCAAAAATTTAAGTTATATTAAAAAGTGGTAATTAAAATCAATTTTAATATAATTAATATTACAGTAATACTTTGATATCCTGAAATAAAAATTAATAATTATTAAAAATATTATTTATTCTGTATTTTAAATACAAGTTATTAAAAGTATATAGTATTTTATTTTATTAAATGAATTTCTCATTCATTTATTGATCCTAAAGAATAATTTAAAAAATTTTGTTACAGAAATAAACACATCCATTTTTTTTAAATCAAATATAATATAGTTAATAGTATCTTTATAGATAATCCATTTATATTTTACAGAATTATAAGTTTAATAAAAAGTATAATTAATGTATAATTTTATTCAGATTTCAAATATTATACAAATATATATTGCTTTTGGTTATAACGAAATCTTAATAAAATTGATATGAATATTTTTAAAGAACTATTAATTTAATAATTCATTTATGTTAAAATATTATATTTAAATATAATAATTTTTATTTTTAAATTTATAAAAATTATTTAATTAATTAAAATATAATAGTTTAATTTATAGTTTTATTTACTTTGTAAATTTGTAATAATCGGAAAATTTTTATTAATACTTAAATTCATTTTAATAAAACTATATAAATAATAAGTATATATATTGAAATTGATTATTTTTTCTTTTATAGTATAATCTATGAATCACTAAAATCACTATTATTCTATTTTTTATTATTATTAGGATTTTTTTAGAGTTCAAATTATTTCATCAATTCGAATATTTTTGTCATATAAATTTTAATTATTAATAAAACTTGTTTCAATCATGGATTGAATATTTAATAATATTAAAAAAAATTTTAAAAAAATATGTATAATTATGTTACTATTTACATGATTTTAATGAGAATATTTTTGTAAAATATATATTTTCAATATTTAGTTGAAAATCTTCAATACATTATAATTAATACTTCAAAAAATTTGAATTTAATAGTGGATTAAATAAGTTTAAAGGTATGAGAAAAATATTGTGAATAAAAGGTGACAGAAATTTCCTAATAGTCTATATACTGAAAAAACAATACAATATATATTATATTAAATCCTTTCAAAGTGTACTTGGAATTTACAAAATTGCAATTAAAAGAAATCACTTAAAAAATTTTTGTAAATAACAACTTTTATTAACCAATCAGAGATTTTCAATTTTACATATTTTTCATTTCATAGAAACTGAAATTATAGAATTCAAAGAACTAAAATTGAAGATTGAATTGGTTAAATTTATATAGAAAAAAGGTATAATCAAAAGCTAAAATATCTAGAGCAAATGTTTGGATAAAAAAGAGAATTCATTGTAATTGAGCAAAAAAATTAGTTAATAATCTTTCTAAAATTATTAAAATTATATTATTTTTTATTCTGGATTAGAATCAATAGATCTTACATCTAAACTCATTGGTGAGTTAGGGTCAGTGCCATTTAAGTTGAGAGCAGCAAGAGGATAGCCTAAAGTCTGAGCTACAGATTGCGAGGATTCTCGAGTAATATCAGTACGGTTTGATGGCGTGTTATTATCGGAGGTAGTACGCTCTGAAGATTCATCCAACTGATTGGATAAATTGGTGGCCAATACTGCACCGGACGGCTTATTCATTAAACAATCTTGACATAAAAAGAAGATTGATGATAAATCAAGCTTTTGAGGATTATCAGCATAGAAATCTTGGCATTGGACATGTTGCCAAATCCCGCAACGCTCACATGCTATCATCATTAACCCATCATCGCGGTTCTTACCCTCAGCACCACAAATACATTTAAAATACCATTCTTCTTCAGAATCTTCATTCGTATGATCGCCATTTTCAATGCCTTCATTTGTAGTCTCTTCCTCTTTAGGCTTTATTTTAGATTGGGTGTCAGATACATTGAGCACAGATCTCAAAACACCATCACGCTCCAGCTGTAGCACTTCTTCCAAACGACCTTCGTTGAGTAAAGCTCTGCGCTTTGCCCTCATTTCTCTCGTATTTAAATTAGGAATATTCTGAATAACTGCCTCGGATTTAGAATCCTTGAAGTTCTTCTCCCTAGCTTCCATAGCTTCTAGTAATTCCATCTTTCTTTGTTGTTCCTCTAGCTCTTTCCTATACAGCTCTTTAGCTTGTAATCTTGATGATCGCTTGGGTTGGAATGCCATATTGAATTCTTCTTTCTTCTTTTGCCTTTCTTTCGATTTGATAGCGGGTAATACTTTGGGAAGTACATGTTCAATTAAGAAATCTTTTAAATATTGTTCATCTAAATTTCTACTATTTTCGAATTGGCTAGGAAATTGTTCCCATTCTTGAGCGGTAGAGCAAACCTGTAAAAATATTATTAAATATTTTAAAAGTAATAAATTCATTGATGCATTACTAATTCCCAATCTATTGGAACCGAGGAGACCTGCTCTTGACCATTATTCTTTTTAGATCTTTTAACAGATTTGGATTTTTTAGGTGCTTGGTATTTTTGCTTATAAAGTCGATTATCTGAAAAAGCATTGGTTAGAGGTTTAATTTAAAAGTTTAGCGATTGTATAAAATACCATCAAATAACCAATAAGTGTTATATTTTTTATCTCGCCCTATAGATTCAATTCTCTAATAATAAATGAAAATGATGTTAAATGGACATGAATCAAGACCAATAGTTATGAAATATATACCCATTCATCACAGTCATCTTCTTCATCTACTTTAGCTCTAACCCTTTCGAAATCCTCCATCTGCCACTCTGTCAAAGCGTGAATCAGTTTAATCTAGAATGAAAATTTAATAATCCCCATTATTTAATAATAATTTAATTATTACCTGATCAGGAATTTGTAAACTAAAGAAGCCAGGGTGATTTTCCTCTAAAAAAGGACTAGAAAATCCACGTTTTTGACATTCCTTTTTCATTTGGATTTCCAACACTGGCAAACTATATTATTGAAAATTGATTAATAATTTATGTTTTAATAATGAGTTTAATCATTTTTCATTACTGAATAAATCTTTGACCAGGTAAGTTTTTCATCAAATTTAATAAAATTGGCTCTAGGTAACTTTTATCATTTTTTGCCAAAGCAGCTTCTAATTGCTAAATAAAATTAAATATAATAATTATTATGATATAATAATTAATTACTTCAGTTTCAAAGGGTTCGGAAAAGTTATATGCAGCTTGAAAAGTTAAAAAAAATTGACAAATTGCTGCAAATTGCCAATATTTTCTAATAAGATCAATTTTCTCTGAGAATGTTAATTCTTCAATGTTTAAAGAGTTTTGAGCCATTTTGAATCAATAATATATATTATAATTTCTAAAAATATTCATTGTGGTAAATTAGTTCAACAATAATAAGAATTAAATTAATTAATTTTGGGATAAAATTTATCTAATAAAAATCTAATAATAAATCTATTTTTAAATATAAATATCATTTTATATAATAGCGGGAAGCTCAAAAGACATTAAATCAATCTGAAAATCAATATATCAAAATTATGAAAATTCAGATGAAAAAAATTTTTAGCTAAAATTTATCGCAAAAATAGCTTACCACTAACGAAATTCGATATATTACAAAATAATATTCTATTTAATAAAAATCAATAGATTGCATACAATATTAATTAATATTAAGATGTAACTTGTAATAAGGTAGTATATATACCTAAAATTCTGAATGTATACTGAAAATAAAACTCAATAAATAATAGTAGCAATAATGATATAAATTATGATGAAAAGTAAAATATATATTAATATATATTGAAATTACTAATATTGTAAAGTATAATTAAAATCGAATTAGGGTGTATATGTATAATTTCATAATTAAAATTTAAACTGTTTTCATAAAAAAATAAATTATGGTTTAGATCCAGTTTATGATATAATCCCATATTTTGAAATCATTATGATTGATACTTTATCTCAAAAACACCAAGTCCGATCTTCTACAACGACAAAAAATTAATAAATTAATAAATTAATAATGAATATACTAAATATTATCATCTGCTACATTTATTGTATTCTGAATTTAAATGCTTCAAATTTAAATAAACATCCACACACTAATAATTGGGCAGTTATTGTATTTATTCATTCAATATGACATATACTATTATAAATTAAAAATCTTCTTTAGGTCAGCACTTCAAGATACTGGTTTAATTATCGTCATATGGCCAATGCTTTAAGTATCTATCGAACTGTGAAGCGTTTGGGTATACCTGACTCCAATATTATTTTAATGTTAGCTGATGATATTGCTTGCAATCCAAGAAATGTTTATCCTGGAAAAGTATTCAATAATAGAGATCATCGTTTAGAATTATATGGTCAGGATGTTCAGGTTGATTACAGGGGTTATGATGTCACTGCAGAGACTTTTATTAGATTATTAACTGGTATTATTTATTTATTTATTGTATTTATATTTTAATAATACATTTAATATTTTTGAATAATACAGGAAGATTACCTGAATCAACTCCCAAGTATAAGAGACTGCAATCTGATGACAGCTCTAATATTCTCATTTATATGACAGGTCATGGTGGTAATAAATTCCTTAAATTTCAAGATAACCATGAAATTACAGCACAAGATTTTGGTGACGCTATTGAACAAATGTGGCAAAAGAAGAGATATAAAGAAATTTTATTCATGATTGATACTTGTGAAGCTAATACTATGTATTCTCAAATTTATTCACCCAATGTCTTATCCGTCGGCTCTTCACCCCTTGATAAAAAATCATACTCTCATCATTTAGATGAAGATATTGGTGTTACTGTTATTGATAGATTTACTTATTATAATCTGGAATTTCTGGAAAATGTTCAAAAAGATTCTAATCTTACTTTAGCTGACTTAGTAAGCTATTACATTAAATTTTAGATTTCTATACTAATCTTATTCCAACTTAGTTTAATAGCTACAATCCAGCTGATATCCTTTCCGAGCCGGGTATTAGTGAGGAGCATTTTTCTAGACCATTATCTGAGGTAATTCATTTAATTATACTTTCAGAATAACATCATTAATATTATATTTTATAGACTTTGATTACCGACTTTTTTGGAAATGTTCAGCAATGTCATGTTGATGAATTAACTACCAAAGAATGCAAATCCATTCAACTTGATGAAGAAATTAGTTTTGATAGCTTGGATTCCTTTACTCAAGATGTACTTTTAAATTCTTGACTTTATCTTCATTTTATTAATATATATTATAGCCTATAATACAGACCCCATCGACATCCTTTAATCTATTGGAAAGTATATCTAAGATATTGGATTTTAAATTTGTCAAGGATGTTAATTTGAGTGAGGTTAAACCCAATACTGAAGAATATTCTACCACATTTTGGTTTTCAGTATTTGCCTGTGCTTTATTTTATTTGGTGTTTTAATCAACTCAAATTAAAACTTATATTTGGTATAATAAACAGATATTTCACTCCATTATTTAATTTCTTGTTATCTTAAAATGAATCTTTTATAATAGTTGTATATTAAATCAATTCTTGAAACTTATGAATTGGTTTTATATGAATTTATAAAATTTAACATAGATATCCATCGATTGTAATACCTAATTCAAGATGATTGAAATGTGATAATTTAATCTTGTGCATTATATTTAATTTTAAAATTAGTCAACATCCTAATTTCTAATTTATAATAATTTATAAATCGAATTAAATAATTTGATTCTTAATATATAGTAATTATTAAAAACTAAGATATATATATATATATATATATAGGATATCGGATCTCCATAGTGATATCATTTACTGTATTTATCAAATAATAACATCATTTAATTATATATGAATATATATTGTATACAGCTAATTGAATTACTTGATATTAAAATTGATCAAAACTATATATAATGAATATAATACTTGTATTACCAATATTAAATTTTGAATATATTTATCCTTTATCAAAAAATTATTTCAATATATCATCTTATCTATTGAATGTTATCAATAATTAATGTCTAATATTTTAAATTTTATTATAGCACAATTACAATACAATATTATAGTTATTATTTTAATGATTGATTTGTAAATTAATAAATCACTCTATCTAAAACATCATAATTCCAAACCATCATCCTGATCATTTTTTTATATCAAATAACGAAAATATTCAATTGAAACATATTTATAATTAAAATTGAATAATTTAATTCAATAAGATTATCAAAAATTTTATTTTTATACTTTTAATTATATAATATCTATAGAATATTATATAATGGTATTAATGAAATGAGATATAATGTTTAAGTTAATTAAATAAATTCAATTAAATTATTAATGAAAACCTATTCTTATAATAAATCAAGCATAATATGATCAAATTAAATTAATTTTTAATCAGTAATAATAAAAATAATTTATAATATTATCAAAATTAACATTTCTTAATATAAATAGGAAATTAACATATATTTTGTGTGAATGGTCTAATATAACAATTTTAGGGTTATAGATTATCTAATCTTTTAATTGATCTGAGAAATAAAGGACCTGATTGGTCAACTGAGATGAGAGAAATATGTGAAATTTTTATACCACAAACTAATATTAAAAATTGGAGATTTTAATATTTAATTATATATACTAATAATCTTGTTGCGTAAACTTGGTTTCAATCCAAATTAATCAACATTATCATGGCCTCCAGACTTTTATCTAGAAATATCTCCAAATTCAACAAGGTATAATTGCACTTTCCAGCTTCTTCAACTAGTCTTTAGAATCGGACCAATTGATTAATATTTTCATTTAGAATTTACGACCCGTTTGGAGAAATGCCACCGCTTCTCTCGCCTCTCATGCTCAATCTGCTTACTCCTTACCCTCCACTAAGGTTACTGTCCTTCCTTCAGGTTTGACTGTTGCTACTGAAACTCATCCTGAAGCCCAAACTGCCACTGTTGGTGTTTGGATCGATGCTGGTAGCCGTGCTGAAAATGCCCAAAATAACGGTACTGCTCACTTTTTAGAACACATGGCCTTCAAGGTAAATATTCATGTTTTGACCTTCAATTTCGTAACTAATCTTTTATATAGGGTACCAAAACCCGTAGCCAATTAGATTTAGAATTAGCTATTGAAAATATGGGTGGTCATCTTAATGCTTACACTTCTCGAGAACAAACTGTCTACTATGCTAAATGCTTCAAGTCTGATGTTGATAAATCTGTTGATATTCTTGCTGACATTCTCCAAAACTCTACTTTTGATCACAAAGCTATTGAACGCGAAAGAGATGTCATTTTGACTGAACAGATCGAAGTCGAAAAAAAGATCGAAGAAGTAGTTTTTGATCACCTTCACGCTACTGCCTTCCAAGGTCACGCTTTGGGCCGTACTATTTTGGGACCTAAGGAAAATATCAAATCTATTAACTCCCAAGATCTTCGCTCTTACATTGAACAACACTATAATCCTCACAACACTGTTTTGGTTGGTTCCGGAAGTGTTAACCACGAAGAATTAGTCGAATTGGCTTCCAAGCATTTCTCCAATCTTCCTGGAGCTAACAGTACCCCCTCTGTTGTCAACAAGCAAAAGCCCAACTTCACTGGTTCTGAAATCCGTATCCGCTATGACGATATTCCCGCTGCCCACATTGCTCTCGCCGTTGAAGGTGTCAGCTGGAACTCCCCTGATTACTACACCATGTTATTAATGAGCTCTTTGATTGGTAACTGGGATCGCTCTCTTGGCTCCAACAACTTCATGTCCTCCCGCTTGTCCCAAGTCGTTCAAAAGCACAACTTGGCCAACTCCTTCATGTCCTTCAACACCTCCTACTCTGATACTGGTTTGTGGGGTATTTACCTCATCACCGAAAACAAGGACTGCATTGACGACTTGATTAACAATGTCACCGGTGAATGGTCTAGACTCACCACCTCCGTTACTGAAGGTGAAGTCGAACGTGCCAAGCAACAACTCAAAGCCAACCTCCTCTTCTCTTTAGATGGTACCACCCCCATCGCTGAAGATATTGGTCGCCAATTGGTTACCACTGGTAAGCGTGTTGCCCCCACCGAAGCCGCTGCCTTAATCGATCAAATCACTGCTGCTGATGTCCGTCGTGTCGCTGGTGAAAACCTCTGGGATCGTGAAGTTGCCGTCGTTGGTTACGGTCCCGTCGAATGTCTCCCTGATTACAACCGTATCCGTGGTGGCATGGCTTGGAACAGATACTAAACCCTTGGATTAAATTAAATGATAAGCTTAAATCAATATCTATAAATTTCAAAAATATTTCTAATAATTCATAAGCATTTTATTATTTATATTATATAATCGTTATTTATATTTAATATTTATTAATCTGATTTTATATCGTTGTATTATACTTCATACTTTCAGATCATCACAATCTCAAGGCTATTTCTTTAATAGCAATGAGTTTATTTATCTATCTTCATTGATTGATAATAATGGCGACTATCATTTAATTATTTATATAAAATGAATATATATACTTTGTTAATTGTTTGTTTTTATTTCATGTTACAAATTTCAATAAAGATACAATAATAATTACTCATATTATTTGATCTTAATTTTTTTTTCAAAAATTATTAATTATTTGAATATATTTAAATTATCACTCTTATGATTTTTAATATATTTGTTTAAAAAAATTGATCAAGATAAAAATGAATGATATAAATATTAGTTCAAAACATTTCCTTGATATCAAAATATTTTATGGAATTGGTAATATAATAACTGTCAAAGATTATGATATACTGTATTTTTATTGAAATTAATATTTGAGTCAAATTTGAACAAATTAAATTATTTTGAATTTCTTTTGTAATTTTAATAAATTTGATTTCAAAAATTATTCATTGCGAATCATAGCAGGTTAAATATTGAAATTTATCTTTCTTGAAACAATTTTAATATATATATTTTAATTGAATAATTGATAATCATATTACTATTATTAACCAATATACCTATCAATAATTTTTCATTTTGTGATCAATTACTCTATATTATTCAATTACTTAAATAAATTTTTCAATATATTTAATGTTATAATATCAAACAAATATGGATGATATTTATATTTTAAAATATATCAATATATCTAACTATATTTATTATTTGGAAAAAAATTTCGAACTTAAGTAATTATGTTCACTGTAAAATCTGAATAAAATTATGTCTATTGAGATTAATTTGAGACGAGTTCAACTTGTCATGATTGATTAATGAATTAAAATGATATGGAAAATCTGAAAAATCAGTTAAAAATATTTGAAAAAAAATTAGAATCAAAATATATATTTACATCATAGTATATTAATAATATTTGTAACAATTTTAATCTAATTTCAAGGAATATTGATTTAATATCCAAATTCCATCTGTAAATTAAAAATATTAACCAATGAGAATTTACAGTCCCATAATCATCACTTAAAATATCATTAAGTTTTAATATTGAATTAAATCAAGACATCATTTATTATCAAAATCTATATAATATTCGCCATCAAACCAAATCAATAATTTTATTATAAAATAAACTAGAATGGTATTCAATTCTAATCGCCTCAAAGTCCAACTCAAATTGAGTGTAAATCGTCTCAACCATCTCAAAGCGAAAAAGAGGTCGCAAAATGAGCACCAGCGTAGGGCTATTGCCACCATGTTGGAGCAGCAGCAGTTGGAGAGTGCTAAGATTAGAGTATTTTTGTCAGTTATTAAATAATATGTGGCATTGACTGTAATTTAGGTAGAGCATGTCATTAGAGAAGATTACGCAATTGAAGCTTTGGATATGTTACAATTGTATGTGGAGTTGGTATTGGCTAGGTTTGGAATTTTAGATCAGATGAGGTATAATATCATGCATTTATTACTAAAATATAAATATTTATTTCTTATAATTTAGAACTTGTGATGAAGGGCTCAAAGAAGCTATCCAATCCATTTTATACGCTTCGCCAAGGTGTGCAGAGGTCAAGGAGTTAGTATTGGTAAATGGTATAATATTTATATTTAATCTATTTTTGACTGAATATTCAATTAGATCAGAGAGCAATTAACATACAAATACGGGAAAGAATTCGTGATGAACAGCATTGAAAATAAGGAAAATATTGTCAACCCCAGATTGGTACACAAATTGACAGTGCAGACGCCAGATCCTTTTTTGGTCGAGCAATATTTGAAGGAAATTGCCAAGATGTACAATATCAAATTACCTAATCAGTCGAGCGACCCTTTGTTGGTAAGTATATTATTGATAATATTGGATGTATAGCAGTTAATGCTATTATTTAGGATTTGGGAATTGATGATAGTGAAATAGAACCTGAAATGGAACCTACACCAGCTAAGACCAATTCTACTTTGCAACCAGGTAATGTTTCCAAGAGTGACAATGAAACCAATTTGTTTCCAGATCCACCTCAAAAATCTATTGAAACATCGTTGCCAAAATCTCCAACCACCACCAATAGTTCCATTCCCAATTTTGAGGAATTGATGCAGAGGTTCGAAGCTCTTAAAAGAAATTAATTATTTATTAATAAATTTTGTTTTATTGTATAAAATGAATCAGTATTATATAAATGTATTTAAAGTTAGAATTGCTCCAAAATCTTTTTGACATAAGGATGCTGTGAGAGTTCTTTAGCTTTAATTTTCAACTCATCTAATTGTGACTTATCCGACACATTAACAAGTTCTTTAAACTGTTTGATCTTTCTTAATCCTTCTTCGATCTCACTGGAACTCAATTCAAGATTTTGATTGGTATGTTGCTCTTGAGCTTCCAGCTGTTCCACCTTGCGCTTGGCCAATTTGACCACTGCGTTGGGACAATTGGCTATTTCCGCTACGTGAATGCCAAAACTTTGGTCACAGACACCTTCTTTAATTTCGTAGAGTAATGCCATTTTGCGATTGAAGGAATCCACATGTGCTGTGACATGCAAGTTGTGGACGGTTGGTACCTTATCCTTAAGCGTTGTGAGTTCGTGGAAATGGGTAGCAAATAAGCAGAAGGCTTTGATCTGAGTAGAAATATGCTCCGAGATGGACCATGCAAGACCGAAACCGTCGTATGTGCTAGTACCTCGTCCCAATTCGTCGATTACAATAAGAGTTTTCGACGTAGCAGATTTGATAATGTTAGCAGTTTCTAACATTTCAGCCATGAATGTCGAAATACCTTTCAATTGACTATCACCAGCCCCAACACGTGCCAAAATACCGTCGAAAATACAGATGTTGGCCTCCGTACAAGGTACGAAGGATCCAATTTGGGCCATAAGGACGATGATAGCAGTTTGACGGATATAGGTAGATTTGCCTCCCATATTGGGACCAGTAATAATCAAAAATTCTTTCTTGTCTCTTTCCATATAAAGGTCATTAGGAATGAACGAGACGTCATCTTGACGCTCCAGACAGGGATGTCTAGCTCCCCTCAGTTGGAGTTTGTCATTGTCACCAGTTAGAATAGTTGGTTTGACATAAGTACAAGGAGCAGATTCAGCAGCTCTTGCGAAACTAACAATAATATCCAAGTGAGCGATCAATCCATTGAGCGATTCCAGGATGGAGCAGTATGTTGAAGTAATTTTCAAGATTTCAGCAACGAGTTCTGATTGCACCTTCTTGTAGTTTTCTGTCAAATCTTCATACTCCTCGGCGAGTTGCTTCAATTTTCTGGTGGTGAAGTAAGTTCCCGTCTTCTGGACTGCGAGTTCGATAATAGATGAATCGCCGCGTAGACGACTTGCATCGGTACGTGTGACACGAAAGCAGTAGCCATAATTAGTGGAACGCTCCAACTTTAATTTTTTATCAAGTTCTAGCTCCAGGTTGCGACCCATCTGCTCGTGTAATGGGGTGATATCGGATAAAATTTGATCGAGTTGGCGATCGAGTTCCTTCAACTTGGGGTCAAATTCAGGCTTGATCTTATATTGGTGACTGTCGGCAGCCTTCAAATCAACCGTGGTTTCAACCATCTCTTGAAGCTTTTGGAGTGATTCCGTATATTCCTTCAAGAATTTAGTGTACACTGAATCTAATTTTTCACAATACTGACTCTCATCGAGGGCTTGGATAAATTCTGGAAGTTTTATGACCACTTGGTATAAACGAATCACATCTTGTAAATGGCTTTTGCCTCGTTTCACCCTATTACAAATTCTACAGAGATCAGGGATTGACTTGAGTAATTCGTTGTGGAATCTATTCTTTAATTGGTAGTCTTCTAGAAATATTTGTACTAGGTCAAGGCGCTCTTGTATGTCTTGGGGATTTGTGAGAGGTTGTTTAAGCCACTGAGACAATAAACGAGATCCTTGAGATGTTTTGCAATGATTCAGCAATCCAAATAAGCTGGAATATTTGTTGGAGTCTTTGGGCCCTGGCATCAGATTCAAAGCTTTGAATGCAGAGCCGTCTAACCTAACATACTGGGATAGATTGTAAGTTGCAATGGTATAACTGTTCAAATTGTCGGGATAGTCTAATAGCTGGAGATATCTAATTAAGCATGAGGTGGATCCCATAGCGATAGGAAGATTCAGTTCAGTTAAAGTTTCAACATTGATGGAAGATTTTAGTAATCTGCACAAATCTTGAGAAATTGAACTGGAATCAAATTGGTCTATACAAGATTAGCCAATAAATTATTGATTGAATTCAATAAATTACTTGATTGAGCTTTAGTGATCATAACTTCGCATCTTGTTAAGATCTCTTGCAATTTGATATGATCATAATTCTTTTCAGATAAATTGATCACACATTCATTAACACCAATTTGAATGATTAAAGACTCGAAATTGGAAAAGATGTCATTATCTAAAAATTCGAGAACTTGGAGATTTTGCATGGTAGAATCACAGAAACAGACGCCAATTTTCTATATGGGAATAAAGTTAGATTGAAATTTAAATTGAAGCAAGTTGAATACTTTGCTGCCTCCAGTCGCCTGTAATTTCACAGCCATTACAATTGGAGACGATGTGATTTCAACTTCGCCAAAGAGCATATCTTCCATCTCTTGATAATTACCAGGTGAAGTCTAATGGCAGAATATTAGATTTATGATATTTAGATGAAATTACAACTACTAGCCTTTTTAATAATACCAAACTGTGTCGCATTCTTCGAAGTGGACCCCCACAATTCGATCTTCTTCAATTTAATTTGATCCCTCATAAAATTTTCAGCAATGGCAGGTGTTAAATTCAGGGTAGGGATCCCTGTCTGACTATCGCCTAAGCTTAAATCAGCACTAAATTCATACAATTATGAAGATATTTACCTCCCAAATATTTGAGAACATTTGTAGTTTTATAAATTAGCATACTTGCCCATTTAGCAGTTTCGAAATGCATACTGTAAAACTCCTAATTAAAAGTTATTCATATATAGTTTCGCAGTATCTAATATATATCACTTTATTATGTCTTTCGAATATCCTAAATGTATCTTCGTCACACTAACAATATTAGTAAAATAATTATATTCTTTGATAATAAGATATTACTGGAGGTAATGTTTTCAAAACTGCAACAAATTTATCAGTTGAAGTTACTAAATTTCAATTAGCCAATAGTTGTTTTAATTTTATTTAATTTTTACATTTTGATAATTCGTCAACTTGATCTTTAGAATTATTCATCTCAATTTTGTTAAATTATTGAATTAATTTGTTCAGTTAATTTGAAATTTTCAATCACGAAATTTATAATAATTGGAAGAATTTGAAACTATGGGATTAATCATTGTCACAATTTATTTTCTTGTATTGTGATTAATATAAATTAGTTTTATAATGAATTACAATGAAGAGAATTTCTGAATTTATATTAATGAAAAATTGAATATCGAGTCGAACAAATTTTTTAGATAATATAATAGAAATAATATAAACTATATGTTGATAATGTTTAAATATTTCACATATCTAATAAACTATTGAATTTTAATTATTATATTGAATTAATTCAAACTTATTTCAATAAAATAATAACTAAATATACAATGCAAAATTAAACTGTTTGATTTGATTAGTGCTTGCCAAAATATTTAAAAATATAATGCTATTAATAATTCTTTTTAGTAATTTGAACTTTTTCTGTTATATAAATCAATATTTAGAATTAGAAAACAATTTGAAATTTCAAAAATTTTAAATCATTAATAAAATGGTAACAGTGAAATAAAATTAATATTAATTTAAAAATCAGTTTAGACTATTTTTTTATTAGTGATTATTGTATTTAAAGCTTTGTGACAAAAACTTGTAAAAATAATTGTTTTAGAGAAAGTTAATATCAATTTCCAAACTATTTGTTAATTGAGGTGATTATGAAATTTCTAACAATTAATATTTTTTGGATGTTAAAATAATGCAAAATTAAAATTTTCGTAACAATTTAGAATTTTGGAAATCCATCAAATACTTTTACTGATTGAGATTTAGAATTATCAAATCAAGCAATAAAATGATTATTATTTATATTTCAGAACTTTAAAGCACCAGATTGCAAAAAATTCAATACCTATTTTACATTTTTATAGGATGAAAATTTCTAATTTGTTCTCTCTATAGATTAATTTATATAATCTTTAAGTTTAGCATAGAGAAATAATTCAAATAAAAAATCCCTTGTAATTCAAAAAGAAAACTTAACATAACCACATATATCAACAAGGTTTAAACTTTTTATTTTAAACATAGCTAAATTAAGGGTCATATGCTTGGCACAAATACTCATTACTAGCCATTATATTAAATTAAGTTTCATAATCACATTCCTATCTAATATCTGATCAGTTATTGGGTTAATAAAATATACTTGATAAATTTCGACTAATAACTTGAAAATATTTGTCATCTTTTATCATGATAATTAACGGAATATTCGAAATTTTTAAATTTATGGTATTAAAAATAAATATTATGATTGAAGTATAAAATTGATAATATTAATCATTATAATCTAAATCATTAAAAAAGCTATTGTATCTAAATATAAGAATTACAATATCCTCAAGTCCCAAATCTTTTTCCTTCATCAAGCTTTGAGTTCCGGAAAGAAAAATGGATAAAAAATTGAGATATTTCCTAGTATTAGAATATACCAAATTGAGTCAGGTTCTAACAATTTTGAGGGTTTATTGGAAATGTGCATAATAAATTGATATTGGTTATTAAGATAAGATTAATGGTCGATATTTGGATAATTTGGGTAATATAGTCCTGATTGTGAGAGAATACAATTATATTCTATTAGAACAAGATGGATAATGGTTGGAATGGTGGCATTATTTGATAGTAACTAAGCTATCGGACTATAAATTGATAGTTGAACATTATTTTTATAAACAGTGATACCTGAATTTGTTTATATTGAATTTAATTTTTGCATCGAAATAGAGTAATTATAGTGTTATTAGAGATTGGATAAACTGAAAATAATAATTATAGTTATAATAATTAAACAAAGATTTTATTATTGTTCAGAAGATAAAGTATTCTGTAATAGTTAATAAGAGAATAAATTAAATTGATTATTACACTCGATCAAGTTTTTCACATATTCAAGTACACAAGTGCATCATCCTTCAATTGTATCCATTTAATTGATTTACTATTCCTTAATATGATCCACCAGTTGAGTTTTCTTATTAAACTCTGATGCTTTGACTTATTTATATATGTGTCAAGACAGGTAAAGGAATGCTTAGGATATCAGATAGATACACTAGAATCAAGTTGATTTTCGGAATAAAGCTATAATTTATTGGAACTAATGCAATTTTGCAGTCAGGGAATATAGAGCATTTTGAATTGAGCTTTAAATTATTGTATCACTTATGTTTAAATTGAGTCACATTGATTACATCATAGCAAGTTGGGAGATTTGCCAAATTGGGAGGAGGGCTGAAGTTGATTGGATAGAAAGGTTCAAATAATTTTAATGACAAGATTTTGAAGGTGATTGACAAAGGAGTTTGAGAAGTTGAAATTCAATATGAAATCATCCAATTCCCCATTTTCTTGGGATAATTAAATTTAATTAATTTTTATGCACTATGAAAGAATCGAATCTGCTGAGATCCCATAGTTTATTGCGATCCGTCCAGTGATTCTCAAATGAAAACTAATGGATGATTATTAATTGAGTTTTATAGACTAGCTGTTTCTTAATAATTATTACCTTTATTAAAAAGAAACTAACCTACTTTCATTTATATCAGATTGGATTATTTTTAGGCAGCGTCTTCATATTCATTCTAATATACTCACTTTTTGTTTCTTATTATTTAATATTAATTTCATAATAAATATATTCAAGTTTAAATGATAGATTATTTGAACTGTGTGGAGCGACAATTGGAATTCATAGTGAATTTTCAGCTCGATTTCCATAAACCGATTCAACTCCCCCCAGTTTTTGAAGGCCAGCACACTCTACAAACCAAACACATTGATAGACTAATAAATCAAATTTGGACCAGACAAACACAACTTCAAGAAGAATTAGAAAATTACAAGGTAAGTTATTTAAATATCCGTAATAAATTGCTCACAGTCGTCTTTAAATGCTTGTCATTTTGATACATATATTATTAATTTCACCAGATAGTATATTTATCATTTTATTAAATATCTAACCAATTTTCATTTACAATATAAAAATTGTATATAATATGACTAATAACATGACTAATAATATACTTTTTATCATCAAATAGAAGAATAATAATCATACTTTATTTTCCAATAATACTTGCAATGATCCTAATAAGGAAATTACCAAAAATTCTTGTACCATCAAGATACCGGATTCTTCATCCAATTCAAATTCCGATTCTAATAGCAAAACGACAATAAAGAAAATTCAAGAGCCTCCAATTAGTCAACAATGGGTTGATGTCTTGGATGAGTGTACCCAAGTTGTTAAGGCTATTGAGCAGGGGGATCTCTCACGCAGAGTACATTGCGATGTTTCAGAAGGACCATTGCTGAATTTTAAAACCGCTGTGAATACCATGGCCTGTAAATTAGAACGTTTCACCTCAGAAGTCAATCATGTTGTGCGTCAAACTGGTGCTGAAGGGAAATTAGGTATTCTAGCCAATATGAAAGATATGCATGGAGCTTGGTATCAAATGGTTTACAATGTCAATCTAATGTCCTCAAATCATTCAGAGCAAGTCAGAGCCATTGCTGAGATCAGTACAGCTGTCGCTAATGGTGATTTGAGTAAGAAGATCACTATTAATGCCAAAGGAGAAACCTTAATTTTGAAAAATACTCTTAACACGATGGTAGACCAATTGAATTCTTTTGCTTCTGAAGTTACGCGTGTCGCTCACGAAGTCGGTACAGAAGGAAAGTTAGGTGTACAGGCTCAGGTCGAAGGTGTCGGCGGTACCTGGAAATTATTAACAGATAATGTAAATACAATGGCTTCTAATCTTACTGCTCAAGTACGTGATATTGCTGATGTTAGTAAAGCTGTGGCTCGTGGTGATTTGTCTAAAAAAGTAACGGTTGATGTCAAAGGTGAAATTCGTGACCTTAAAGACACCATTAACACTATGGTTGACCAATTACAAACTTTTGCTACTGAAGTAACTCGTGTATCTCTTGAAGTAGGAACAGAAGGAAAATTGGGAGGTCAGGCCATTGTTAAGGATGTAGGTGGTACTTGGAAAGATTTGACCAATAATGTCAATTTAATGGCTTCCAATTTGACTGCTCAAGTGCGTGATATTGCTAC
>JNEM01013042.1:0-42439 GCA_000697335.1 Conidiobolus incongruus B7586
TATTATTAAATTATTAATATTATAGGTTAAAACTATATTTATCTAATTTATTTACTATCTTAAAATAAATCATAGTAATATTTATTTTATTCTCAGAACTATGGTAATATTTGATTTTTATAATAAAAATATATTGAAATTTATTTTAAATTATTGGTTTTTTATTTATTGATTACAAACATTTTTAAACCTATTTCAAAAAATTCCTATATCGGGAAACTTAAAGTCATATTAACTCAATAATAAATAATTCTATTATTTAATAATTGATGGTTTTTTTGAATATTATGTTATAATATACATATTCTGTAATAGTTTTTTAATATAAATAATGAATGATAAATTTCTATTTATTAATTAAAATCAATAGGTTTAGGCTTATTCTTTAAAATCCAAACAATATATTTTAAATTTATTTTATCAAATATATATATACTGTCAGCTAGATTAAATTTAAAAATTCAAATATATATTTTTTCTAATATTTTAAAAACTTGATTATATTTTGATAATTAAAAAATCCTGGAAATTTTATATATAAAAACAATCAAAATATAATATTTATATAAAGATAGTTATATTTAAGAATTTCTCAAAATTATATAATCAAGTTTTTTTATTATTTAGTATTCATAATTCTTAAGTTAATATATGATATATATTGTTTATTAACCTAATATAAAATAGTATCTTTAAAATTATACTTTGATTTATAATCATTAATATTATTTGATTTTTCATGTTAACATATCTTAAATGGAGGAAGTTTCATCAATAAAAATAATATTTCTTAAATCAAACTCAATAATGATTTTTAATTAGGGTTCTCAGTTATATTAGATTTAATAAGAGAAAATGTAAGAAGATTAGTAATGGGGGTCATTACCAGATCCAGGATTTCATCTCGATAGTCAGAGATATAGTTGACTATGTGCACTACAATCTTGGCGGCCACGAGGACTGGATGGGTCTCAATGGCTAGACAGTTAGGTTCATTAGACAAAATCAATTGCAAACCAGACAAATTAGAACGAATAAGGGCCATAGTGTAAATTTACACGGCGATGAATGAAATAAAGGTTGTGATAAAACTGAGTTTCATTAATTTGAGAAATATACTGAATAAAATAAATTTAAATGGGGTAAAAGTATATACTTGATAACATGCTAGAATTGAGGAATCACCCTTGGAAGTGCTGTAGGCAATTAAAGGGGATATTTGATAATAGAGGTGTAGTTTTGATCAGCAAAATCAAAGATTCTGTTATCATGATAGAAGTTATCAGTATATTTAAAGTGTATTTAGGAGTCTTTGGGGTGTGACCAGATAATGGTGTATCCATATGATGGTTCACTGAACTAGCTCTTTGTTCCATTTTAACTAGAGGAACACAATGGGTAGTAATATATGCTTTATTTATTATAATGAGATTATTTCATCTTAATATATAAATCAAATTTATTTCACTAGCAATTATGATTATTATTAACATTGATTATATTAATTGGTTGATTGAAAAAATTCAATATCTTTAAGATCTGTATTGATCTATTTTCCAAATTAGAATCAATATATTATTATTAATATATAAAAGGATTGTAATTATTAATATATCAAAAAATCCTTAATTTCAGGAAATAGATATATTCTTTTTTTAAAACATTTGCTCAAAATAATAATTGGGTCAATTTTGGTTTAAAAAGGTTCAATAGTATTTAGTAAAAATATACTGATAATAATTTTATCAATTTTATTACCATAGAATTAAAGAAATGGGAAATATTTTAATTTCTGATTTTTCAAACATATTATTAGTTTCAAATAAAAAAATATATACAAAACAAATAGGAAAATAAATAGTTTTAAATTATATATATATATATATATATATATATATAATAACTTTTTTGATTAAAAAAATAATTTTTTAAAATTAGTTGTTTAATTTAATCATATTTAAACTAAATAGTAACCATCAAAAGTTTTTTATTTTAGTATTAGTAAAGCTTAACTATAAACTCTCTAAAATCATTTAAAATTTACAAGTAGCTTTTAGTAATTAAGTATTATTTAAATTAACAATTTATTGCTAGGTAAATTATTTTAAAGCTAGGAAAGAAATTACCCAAAACCTATTAAAATCTAAAAGATTAATTTCAACTATTACTTTTTTAATTGTTAATAAAATGAAAAAATATATTGAAAAGCACCTTTTTATTTTAGTTAGAGAATTATTAAGATACTTTAATATTAGTTATATAAGTATTTTGTATATATTAAAGTTTAAATTAAAATTAATTAATAAAAATATAAAATAAATACCTTATAATTTAACTAAAACTTAAAAAAAATAGAGTAGCTATTGCTAAACAAAACTTATTAAGATATAACTAGAAACTAAAGCTTTTACAGTAAATTATTACAATTAATGAATTTTAAATTTTTTTATATAATCTTTTACTAAAATATAAATTAAAATATTAAATTAAGTTAAATCAACCCCCTCTATAAATTCCTTTAAATAAATACTTTATTGATAAATGAATATTAATTGTTGTAATAGATTATAATAACATATGCTATTTTTATTTAGTTTCTAAAAGAAAATTAATTAATAGTAAACTTTATATTTTTTTTAAATAAAACTATTTCTAATTAGTATTCTCAATATAATTTTAGAAAACCTATTATTTTACATGATAATTACAAAATATATAAATTTAAAGTTATGAAAAACTTTTTAATTAAAAATAATTGGAAAAAACTACTATATCTAGTATATTCTTTAAATTATAACCTATGTGATTATAATTGTTTTAGGCAATTAAAAAACTAGCTTATAAGAAAGAAAATTTCTACAGGAAAATTTAATTGGTTTATAAAACATTAAATTTCAGTCTTTAATAAAAAGAACTATTTTTTAAGTGTTAGATCTTTGCTAAAAGTATAGCAAAAAGTTATTAGAAATAAAAAAACTATTAATTTTATAATATATATTTTTTTTTATTTTTTATATATTAATATATTTATTTTTTTTCAATTGCAAAAAATTCCCATAATTTAAATTACAAAGTAATATTAAATTAAAAATAATTTTGATTGATTTTGCAAGGTATATATTAAATATACTAACTTTAAAAAGCCTAATCAATATGATTAGTTTAGAGCTATGTCATTATTAAGATAAAATTCAAATTTATTAAAATTCTAAGAATTCAAAATTTAATTATTCTGTTTATTGTTTAATATAAGGCAGTGATTTTGGGGGAGCAATAGCTTTTGCTAAGAGTGGGAAAAGTATGGCCTTATTGAGGGTGATCAACCATAAAAAGTCCTGAATGAAGTACTTTTCAGGGTTAGAATCAACTTGGATCAGGCTTAAACCAAGAACTCTGTTAAAAGTAATTATCTCACGCTTGCGATTTTAAGGTGAATATTGCAATTTGTGACTAAGAAAAAAGGAGATATTACACTTTAGAAGGTAAAGAATAATACAAAGTTTATTATTCTAATTGAAAACTATTTTTATACCAGTAAATAAGTGGCTCATTTCGACTATAAATTCATGATGGAATACTTGTCTGTTTCGTGCTTTACTTGCTCATTTCACTATTTCTCAGTTTATTGAAGAAACAAAAGTTCTTGGAATGGGGAAAGTTACTCCGATATTAATCATGAAATTTTTGTTAATTAGTGAATAAATTAATGCTTTGAAATCAAAATTCGATTTAAGGTAAATAAAGCCTGATTGTTTTATTAAATTTCCAATAAATTAATGTACAATTTAATAATGAATATTCGCGAAAATATCTTCTTCAAAGCTATTTCTAAATATATTGAATTGTGATGAAATATATAATAAATTCATTAAATTGGGTAAAATCATGGCAATCCTTGAATACTCGAAATTTGATATAACTATTTTTTAAATAATAATTAATTTGGAGGCTATTAAGGGTATTATATTTCAATATGGTTCTCCTAGTATTGTTAGAAAAAAGTATGAAATACAATAGAATATATTTAAACGTATTTCAAAATTTAACTGATAAATATAAGAATTCATCAACACATTTAATTATTCACAATCATGTGATAATTGACTGAATATGAATATTAATAGTGTAATGGATTTTTTATAGGAATTGATTTGCCCTTTAAAATCATTAAACCAAAGAAGGTATGATGAAATTGAGGAAACTATTATGATTAGAGGAATTTATTCGGTCAAATCAATATTTTTGCTTCATTAGTGGGTAAATTAACAAGATTTAAACATCATTTTACCAAAATATTCATTTAACCCAAAGTTAATATTTTCTTGTAAATTGATATAAATAGGAGTTCAACCCTGAATTGAAAAACGTTTTATTACATTTTTTCAAAAATGACTCAAAATCAATATCAAGGCAAGCTGGGAGCTGGTGTCCTGGCTATGGATATTATTGAAATTATTGCAGCGACCATTGCCATTTTGGTTAATTGTTTAACTTTATATATATTAGTAGTAAGGATGAAATTGAAACAGTGCGATACCGTGCAGTCCTTTTTCGTTTCAATATTCGATATTGTTTTCTCGTTATTCACTGCTATAAATTGTATCTGTCTTTGGGGTACTGACCACACCTTGATATTAGAGAACGGCATTTATAGTCAAATTATTGGTTACATGTTCTTTACTTTGGGCAGTTGTGTGATGGATAGTGTGATGATCCTATCATTAATTAGATATTTAGCTATATATCGTCATATTCAATTTGGCAACTTGGTATGGATCATAGTTACAGTGATACTAACTGTTTTTAATTTTGCGGTTGGGATAAACTCTGTGATTCAGAAGAATTTCGCTGTACAGCCTAGCTTAAAATTTAGTGCTATTGAATTTAGTTTTGAAAAGCATTGGGAGAATAACTTTTACTATTGCGTGTTTTGGATTAAATTAGTAATTAATGTGCTGGTTATTTCATTTTCTTACTTTTATATATCAGTTTATTATTATCATTATTTAAAAAATTACAACAATACCGATAATCTTAACAATTATCATAATCACAGTAATTCTGATATTGAAAAGAGTTCAAAATATACTCACAATGAGTATAATCCATATCAAAGCGAAACTTATCCCAATTCTGAGAGTATAGAACTGAATTTCAGAGATAAGAGAATAGCGCCTGAGCCTACAGATGCCGCATCTGAACTCCATCGTTATAGTACCACGAAGCTTATTAGAAGTACCCTATCCAAATTGTATATAATGATAGCTATATATCTGATTGAACTGATACCATTTTTCTTATGTCAAACAATATTCAAATTTTTTCAAATTCCCATCTCTCCCATATTCGATAGTGTATCATCTCTTTTAACTCATTTGGTTCCAGTAACCAATCCATGCTTCGTATTATTCTTCCACTTCGAAACTTATCAGGAGTTAATTAGTACACTAACCATATTATATTATAAATTTTTTAATTGATTTATTAATTATATAATAAAATATTATTGTAGAAATTTCACTAATAATTGAATAAAATAATATTAATGAATTTTACATAAACGGTGTATATGCTCTATTATTTAGTGATAACCCAAATTGATAATTAATTCATCACCTTGTTATTCAAGTTCAATTAATCCGGTGATGAATTGAATATGGTTTATACTAATCAGCCTTTTATTGTTATCAGAAACCATTATTAACGTATTAATTTGGATTTCAAAAATCCATTGAATCAAGTAAGAGTATCAACAGCTTGTTTCAGGATATCTAAAATACTGTTCAATCTTTACAAACTTAGAACGGTTATATTGGAGAATCAACTAAAATATTCTCTCATTTGGCCAATACACATTTCCTTAAATTCAAGTTGGTTCACATTTGATCGATTGCAAAAAATTTATGGTGAGGGTTGAAAAAAATATATGCTTGAAATATTTAGATTTCCTATGGGTATATTTCAGTTATATTTCACCGAATATCAAAGATATTTCAATTTTGGTTAAAAATTCCTAAGGTTTGACCAACAAAATACCACAAAACAAATTCTATGTTAAGGAAAAATGTCGAAATCAATATCAACTGATATTTTTAATAAGTCAGGCCAAGCTATATGTTTTTTGAGCCTGAAAAATGAATTTGTCTTTTTCAAAGCAAATATTGAAATTATTATTTTTTTTGTTTATGTAAGGACTTAAGAATATACCTTATTAAAACCTTATCTCAAATATAAATTAGAGTATAAATTATATAATTTTTTATATTTTATAAATGTAATATTAATCCTATATTTGACGTTTAGTGAACAGATGGATTTTTTGAAGATACTAAAATATTTTATATATATCTAAAATTGTAAAAACTAAGGCTAATATTATTTTCATGAAACATAGAGTGTTTCTAAAAACTGAAAGAACTAGGTTAACTCATACTCTAAAACTGAAATAATTTATGTAAAGATATGGTGCGATTTCAAAACAATCTCAAGCAAGATAATTAATATAAAAAATAATAATATAAAAAAAGAAAGAATAGAGAATATAGAGTAGGGATATGAAGTCATTAGAAGCAACAATCAAATAGTAATGATCACACCAAAATTCAGGAATTTTCCATAGATTAAAACTAAATTCAACAAGACCACAAGAGAAAATTAGAATAATTCAATGATGAAATGGAAATCGTTTTTCTATGGTATTTAATCTGAGATAATTAATAATAATTAATATTTTCATAACTTTGAATTGTGAAGGAATAGTTTGAGGAACACTGTCGCTTTATCCATATATTCAATATAGCCTAAGTTTTAAATAACATTTTTTATATTTAGTTGAATATGAATAAATGTTGATTTTAATAAGAAAACACAATAAAATATATTAAGTCATTGAAAAATTATATCACTGAAAACTTTAAAATTCATAATATTTTTTGGCACAATTGAATTTAAGATACATTCTTTTGTCAGAGAGCTTTTATTGTATATTTCAAGTCGAGAAGGGTCAATATACAATTCTTTATGAATTGTTAATATTCTTTAATATTTTATATTATAATCTTATTAAATTAGAAATTTCAACCATTTCTTGAGATAACTATGATATAAAATGCTATCCATATCCTAAATCAATGCATTGATTAAAATTAATAATTTAATTTAATTTAATTTCAATATTTTTAAATTTTATATAATATCAAAGTTAAAGTGTTCAAAAATTTAGCTATGGGTTTCAATATTAAATACTCAAAATATAGAATTATCATCCAAAAATATATGAGTGTTATAAAATCATAATATAATTTGATCGAAATAATAGGTTATAATTGAATCTTGGATATTAGATATATTGAAATAGTTGATTTCATAATTTGAGAATATTTTTACCAAAGATGTGAAGAGAAAATTATATAATCTTTGGAAAGGAAATAAAATAATTAACTTATAATATATAAAGATAAATATATTTCTCAATATAATCCAGTAGATATTGGGAATGCATGAATAATGATGGTGATATTTGTTACTATTGGCTGATTAGATAAAGTTATATTTCTTCTAGAAAATATATATATTTGATATAGGTAATTCTAATTAAGGTATTATCTATTTTAGAACCAAATTATATTCTTATATATTATATCCTCTTTGAAACTTTTAGCTTTAATATACCTGGTTTTCTTCAAATATTATTATTCAATAACTCAAATATTAATGGTTATATAAAATATCTGGTTATTGAATGAAAGTTTTATTTTTTTCCAATTATTAATATTAATATATTAAATTAAGCTTAACTCAAAAGTTAACTATAAGGAGGAAATCTCTTATTTCATACCATCTATATTTCATAATATAATATACTTCCTCTATTATATTTTCTTATCATTATTCATCATTTTTGAATCAATTGAATTGTTGTTTTATAACTTTAGGAATATATTCAATGAATTGATATAATATTAAGCTGATATAAATGGGAGATTCTTTAATTTCTGAATATTTAAATATATTATCATTATTTAAAAAAATCATATATAAATGATAAATTATTGTATATTTTCAAGCTTTATATATATATGTATATATTCATTAATAAATTCTATTTAAAGACTTATATTATAATTCTGTTATATTTTATAAGCTACTGGTAAATTTTAAATTATTTTAAAAGAATTATGATAAATTATTAGTAAAATTAAAAATTTTTAATAATTACTATCTTATTAAGAAAAACTATATTTTAATCTATTTTTTATTATTAGGTAAATAATTTCAAAGTTAAAAAAACTATATAAAATTTTGAAAATTTATTGTATTAACTATAATTATTATTTTTTAAATCTTTATAAAGTTAAGAATATATCATTAAGCTCAATTTTATTTAAATAGCTATTCGGATAATTTAATAACCATTATAAAGTAGATTATTTATAATTTAATTTAGATTTATTTTAATAGTATAACTAGAAAATATATCCTTTAATATTTAACCAAATTCGAAACCAAACTATAATAGCTATAGATAAATAAAATCTTTAAAATTACAACTATCAACTTGGGTTTTCATTAATAATCATTATAATATATAAATCATGAATTATTTTTTATAATCTTATATTAAAATATAAATCAAAATATTATGTTCAAACAAAACTAATTTAAATTCTAATAACTAAATATTTTATTAATTATCAAATCATATATTATATTGGATTATAATATCATATAATACTTTTATTTAGTTATTGAATTATAATTAATTAATAAAAGACCTTATATTTTATTTAAATTATATTATTTTTAGTGTTCTTGGTATTATTAGAGAATTTTAATATAATTATATAATAATTATATAATATAAAAAGCTACAATTATAAAGTTTGTTATTATTATCAATAATTGTTAAAAATTATTATATCTAGTATTTTCATTTAATTATAATTGTTTGGGCTATTAAAAAAATATAACTCTGAAAAAATTTTTACAATAAAATTAATTAGTTTATTTTATATCAAGTTGCAATTGTTAATAACATGGTCTATTTTTTAGGTGTTAGATATTTGCCAAAAATATAGCAAAAAGTTATTAATAATAAAACAAATTATTGATTTTATAATGAATATCTATATTTGTAAATTATATATCAATTATTATATTAATTTATTTTCGATAGAGGTTATCATTTAGAGTTGAATAAGTAGGCAAAATAAATGTCAATGAGAGATAGGAGAATGATTTTTTTAATTGTATATTAAACAAAAAAATATCATTGGCATGTAATTTCATATTACTGAAGCTAAATATAAAAAAGTACTTAAGCTATGATAGATAATTGTTTTTCAATTTGAAGATTTAAAGTATTGTATTTTGTTAAATTATATAATCAGGTATTGCTGATAATTAATTTATATATACATATATTATATAAATATCATAAAATTAATACAAACCTATCATCACAGTTTTCGATAATCATAATTTCCGTTTTGAATCTTAATATTATTACTAGCAAATAATATCATTTTATAAATTTATATTTGACATTAATATATCCAAATTTGAATTACTTCGAATACTGTATAATATAACGGTATAAGTTTATATATTCTCTCTAAATTATTTCAAATACTTAATATATTATTTTTTATCATAGAATATTTCGAATTTGTTGCATTTGAATATTTTTCTTAAACAAAATTTCTGAAATTAAAATCTGTATTTAAAAACATTAAATTTATAAAATATATATTATAATTTAATCATATATATGTATTTTTTATACAATCTATCAAGTATTTTACAGTGATTGTTATTTTAAATAATTTAAACTTCACATATATTTTATGCTGTTTTATTTTCTCTACAAGCTGATAATTAGAAAGATCTTTTAATAAGAAAAAAAATTTTATAAATTAATTTAAATTTGGACCAATTCATAAATGGATTTATCTTTTATTCAAGTTATGATTCATTTATAATTGAATTAATCCAGTGTTAGTTAAATTTGACCATCCTTGTCTGAGCATTGCATGAAGCCCTGTGGCCCTAAAAATACACTTTAACACCAGTCCTAGATGACTGAATTAGTTGTTAAATAATAAATTAATTTCTTTTGTAATATTTATATTTTAATCCGCCTTTATATATTATTAAAAACTTTTAAAAAGACCAATAGTTCTGGGTTATAAGTATGAATACCATAGATTACCATTTGATTTATAAATGCAATATTTGTCATAATTAAATTACACCAAGTGCATTTACTTATTTAATTAAATATACATTATTCAAACTTATCACAATACCATCCTAATGTTACTCTAGTATTTTTAATACAAAACAATTTACTCGCATTTTTCGAATCCCCAATTCATAAAATACTAAGGTATTATTTACATATTAATTTGGTAAGTTTTTGGTATTCTATTTATAAGTTTCTGATACTTATCCCGTAATTCCTAGTTATTGTTTCTTATAAATTTTTATGGTGAATATCCTTTTAAAGCAACTTATTGAAATTTGCAATCATATTAAACAATATTTAATCCTTCAAATACTTTTTTTTTGTTATTATTAAATATACGAAAAAATTATTTGCTTTGAAATCGTATATCAGGTTTAAAAGCTAGAATTTCTTGTTGATATTTATTTTACTCAAAAGCTTAATTATAATTTGGAATAATATCATTAAATATAGATAATATAATACCTTGTTATTTTAAGGAAATATTCATTATTAGCATTCTTTGGTATTGATTATTTTATTTGAATTACATAAATAATCAATTTGAGCATTCTTTTATTACTTACATTTAAATTTTTTTAATATAGTATATTTGACAAATTATATATTATTTTTAATAATTAAAAAAGTAGTAATAATTATTAATTTATATTTTTAAAACCATCATTGTTAGTATATTTGCTTTTCAATTCGTTTTATTTTCAAATATATAATTTTAATTATTATTAATAAAAGGTTTCTAATAACTCAAATATACTATTCCTAATGATTTTAAAAATATTTTTAAATATATGGGTTATAAAAAGCTTAATTAAAATAGTTTTTTATTGTATTTCCTTATATGCTTTTCTGTTAATAAGTTATTTTGTTATTTATATGTTTATTTAAATATTATCTTTTATTAATGATTATATTATATTTACAAATCACTAAAATACTCTCTATATAATTCATACTATATCTATGATATTTTAATTATAATAAATTTAGCTTAATTATTCAATCATTAATTTGTATAATTATAGCGATATAAAAGTTTATATATTAATAATTACAAAAACAATTTCATTCTATTTTATTCTGATTTGGCTTAAATATAATAAAAATTTTAAAAGGATATTAATTTAATATCCTATTAATAGTATATTTAAAAATATTCTTGAGGTATCGAGTCTATTTTTTTTTAATTTTATTTTAATCTAATAAAAATAATCTTGAATAATATTTTTGGCTATTTTTTTGAGCTATATATATATATTTAATAGTATTAAAGATAAGAATATATTTACATCCACCCGGAGATTTTAAAATCTTAAATTTTTAAGTTTTATTCTATTTTCGAGCTTTATTAATAATATTTAGAGTGTTTTTATATACTTAAAGGTAAAACATAGCCAAAATTGCTTATATTAAATTAAAGATATTTATAATATATTAAATTCT
The DNA here is from genome assembly GCA_000697335.1 of Conidiobolus incongruus B7586. Taxonomy (NCBI): domain Eukaryota; kingdom Fungi; phylum Entomophthoromycota; class Entomophthoromycetes; order Entomophthorales; family Conidiobolaceae; genus Conidiobolus; species Conidiobolus incongruus. Next base: position 11,690 of record JNEM01013042.1, read on the forward strand.
TTAGTATTTAAGGATAAGAAATATTTCAAGATAATATCATACTATTTATATTATAAATGAAAATATATAATCCTTGATTAAATAATAACAGGTAATTTTTACAATAATGTAAATTATGGAAATATTATTTCCTAACCTTATAATGTTTGATGAACATATATATTTATATTAACTTAATTGATTTTGAATATATTTTGAAAATAATGTAAATAATTATAATTAAAATTTATTAATATCAGGTAAATTTTATTAAACCTTCTATTGAATTAATAACATAGTCAAAATTTTTCAAGTATTACTTTGTAATTTAAATAATGGGAATTTTTTGCGATTGAAAAAAAGTAAACATTTTAATATATAAAAAGTAAAAATAAATATATAATATAAAATTAATAATTTCCTTTATTTCTAATAACTTTTTACTATACTTTTGGCAAAGATCTAACACCTAAAAAATAGTTTTTTTTATTAAAGACTGAAATTTGATGTTTCACAAACCAATTAAATTTTCCTGCAGAAATTTTCTTTCTTGTAAGCTGGTTTTTTAATTGCTTAAAACAATTATAATTATATAGGTTATAATCTAGGGAATATACTGGATGTGGTAGTTTTTTCCAGTTATTTTTAATTAAAAGGTTTTTTACAACTTTAGATTTATGTATTTTACAATTATCATGCAAAATAACAGGTTTTTTTAAATTATATTGAGAATACCAATTAAAAATAGTTTTATTCAAAAAAAATATAAAGCTTACTATTAATTGATTTTCTTTCAAGAACTAAATAAGAATAACATATGCTATTATAATCTATTACAACAATTAACATTTACTTATTAATAAAGTATTTATTTAAAAGAATTTATAAAAGGGGTTGATTTAACTTAATTTAACACTTTGATTTATATTTTAATAAAAGATTATATAAAAGAATTTAAGATTCATCAATTATAATAATTTATTGTAAAAGTTTTAGTTTCTAGTTATACCTTAATAAGTTTAATTTAACAATAGCTACTTTAACTTTTTTAAGCTTTAGTTAAATTATAAAGTATCTATTTTATATTTTTATTAATTAATTTTAATTTAAACTTTAATATATATAAAATACTTATGTAACTAATATTAAAATATTTTGATAATTCTTTAACTGAAATAAAAAGGTACTTTTCAATATATTTTTTTACTTTATTAACAATTAAAAAAGTAACAGTTAAAATTAATCTTTTAGATTTTAACAGGTTTTAAGTAATTTTTCTCTTTGCTTTAAAATAATTTACCTAACAATAAATTGTTAATTTAAATAATACTTCATTATTAAAATTTGCTTGTAAATTTTAAATGATTTTAAAGGGTTTATGGTTAAGTTTTACTAATACTAAAATAAAAACCTTTTAATTGTTATTATTTAGTTTAAACATAATTAAATTAAATAACTAATTTTAAAAAATTATTTTTTTAATTAAAAAAGTTATTATATAAATATATATAATTTAAAACTATTTATTTTCTTATTTGTTTTATATATATTTTTTTATCTGAAACTAATAATATATTTGAAAAATCAGAAATTAAAAAATTTCCCATTTCTTTAATTCTATAGTAATAATATTATATTTTATAAAATGAGCTGATTTTCCACAAATTATTCATTAATAAAAAAGAATCTAGTATTAATTTTAAAGTAATAATTTATGAGAATATTGCTAATTTTAACATATTATTACATTATTTTTTAATTGAGTTATAGCAAGTGTTGAATATAAGTGCTTATATTATATAAATACAAATATTAAAAAAATAATAAATATACAGAATATTTTTCCACTTCAACTATGTTATTATTATTATAATTTAAATAAATTATTGTAATCTACATATTTAAAATTAAAACTAATGTAAAAACTAGGAATTAATTTTAAACCATATTATTATGGTAATGTTATTGAATTTATCCTTATTAACAAAATAAATTATATCTTTTATAAATAAGTGTTTCAAATATTTCTAAAGAGCTTTAAGTTAACAGCCTTAGAAATTTTTTGTTCTAATAAATAACTTAATATATTTATGATAAAACTAAATAATATTATTAAAGATATTTAACAACCAGTTTAATAATAATTATAATGATATATATTTATATATTACTATAGAATTAAAAAAATGGGAAATTTTTTAATTTCTGATTTTTCATATATATTATTAATTTCAAATAAAAAAATATATATAAAACAAATAAGAAAATAAATAGTTTTAAATTATATATATATATATATATATATTAACTTTTTTAATTAAAAAAAATAATTTTTTAAAATTAGTTATTTAATTTAATTATGTTTAAACTAAATAATAACTATCAAAAGTTTTTTATTTTAGTATTAGTAAAACTTAACCATAAACCCTCTAAAATCATTTAAAATTTACAAGTAGCTTTTAATAATAAAGTATTATTTAAATTAATAATTTATTGCTAGGTAAATTATTTTAAAGCTAAAAGAAAAACTACCTAAAACTTGTTAAAATCTAAAAAACTAATTTCAACAGTTATTTTTTTTATTGTTAATAAAATAAAAAAATATATTAAAAAACACCTTTTTATTTTAGTTAAAGAAATATCAAAATATTTTAATATTAGTTACATAAGTATTTTATATATATTACAGTTTAAATTAAAATTAATTAATAAAAATATAAAATAAATACCTTATAATTTAACTAAAGCTTAAAAAAAAGCTAGAGTAGCTATTGTTAAATAAAACTTACTAAGGTATAACTAGAAACTAAGGCTTTTACAGTAAATTATTATAATTGATGAATCTTAAATTTTTTTGTATAATCCTTTATTAAAACAAAAATCAAAGTGTTAAATTAAGTTAAATCAACCCCTTTTATAAATTCCTTTAAATTAACACTTTATTGATAAACAAATATTAATTATTATAATAGGTTATAATAACATATGCTATTTTTATTTAGTTTTTAAAGGAAAATTAATTAATTATAAACTTTATATTTTTTTTAAATAAAACTATTTCTAATTAGTATTCTTAATATAATTTGAGAAAACCTATTATTTTATATGATAATTGTAAAATACATAAATCTAAAGTTGTAAAAAACTTTTTAATTAAAAATAACTGGAAAAAACTACTACATCTAGTATATTCTTTAGATTATAACCTATATGATTATAATTGTTTTAGGAAATTAAAAAACTAGCTTACAAGAAAGAAAATTTCTACAAGGAAATTTAATTGGTTTGTGAAACATCAAATCTTAGTCTTTAATAAAAAGAACTATTTTTTAAATGTTAGATCTTTGCTAAAAGTATAGCAAAAAGTTGTTAGAAATAAAGGAAATTATTAATTTTATATTATATATTTATTTTTACTTTTTATATATTAAAATGTTTACTTTTTTTCAATTGCAAAAAATTCCCATTATTTAAATTACAAAGTAATATATTGAATGTGTATCAAGATGAAAATCACAATATTCTAGAAACAGATGTTCTGAATATAGATTAAACCTTGATTACTACATCATTTTCACTATTTTCATTGGATTGATTATTTCATAAATATTAATGATTACAACAAAACTCAAATGAAGCAATACAGTGCTGCCATTAATAGCTGAATTATTCAATACAGTTTACTGATTATTGAACATAATAAACTGTATTTGAATCTGGAGCATAAAACTTAGAAATAATTTAGAGAATAGTTAATACTGTTAACCTGCTGAATACATAATCTTTATTCTGAGTGACTGAGTCATATATAGTGTAATTATCCTATCTTTTATCAAATCCTTGACTATATTTCACCAGCTTCAGTTTGGCAACGTGGCGTGGATAATTGCTTTAATTACCCTAACTATAATTAGTTTTGCTATTGATTTAAGTTTTTCAATTCTAAACTATTTCCTCACAAAACGTATTTTAAAATTGATCGCAATTGAATTTAGATTAGAAAAACGAGAAAACAAGTCTTATTACTGTGTTTTTGATTAATATATTAGCTAATTCAATGCCTTACTTTTATGCATCGATTTATTATTGATATATAAAACTATGATACTAGTTGCAACAACTCTGAAAATGGTAATTGTCAGAATAATGTTAATAACGATATGAGTTCAAATCATAGTCAAAATTAACCTATCACATATCCAAATGAAGCCTACAACAACCCAGATAACTATGAGTTAAATTTAATGCATAAGACTATATCATCCCAATCTGCGAATACCCCATGGGAACTTTTTCATCATAGCGTGGCCAAAGTGATTAGGGAGATTATAATTAGTGTATATGATAATAGCTTTAAATCTGTTTCAAATGATGCCATTTTCCATGTGCAGAACAGTATTTTAATCCTCCCAGCCCTTGTATCTTGCAAGTTAAATAGTTTAACCACTTGCTTAAATCATCTCACTCCAAAGATAAATATATGCTTCGTATTATTCTTCCATTTTGAAATATCAAGAGTTTAAATTTTTTCTCTTTATATTACAAACATTTACATTGATTTGTGCAAAATAAAATTTATAAAAAATGATTTGAGTATATAATTGAATTTCATAATATCAAATATATATGTATAAATTTTTCAATAGTAAAAATATATCAATTTTAATATATTTTAATTAATTGATGGTTGCTATAATAAATACCAATATGGCTATTATTTTATTTAATCAAAAATATTATATTTGAATTTTGAGTATTTATATTTAATTTATATCAATGATATTATAAGATGATATTTAACATAAATTTTAATTGATCTGGTTATTATTTACCATATTAAAGAATTTACATTTCAGATATTGTTTTACAAATTTCAAATATTTTATGAAGTTTTTTAGAGTACAATTCAAGTTTCTTACCAAAATATTTGTATAATAGTATTATATTATTTTGAACAATATAAACAAACCTATATTTTGATTATTTTAAAGAAACAATTATTTATATATTAGTTAATAAATTTAAGTTTTATATTTAATATAATAATTAGATTTGATTAAATTCTTATCAATAAAAAACTGAATATTTTAATTTCTATTTATTATATATTATAAATATATTGTCACGAACCAGATGACTCCCTTCTACCCAAGTATTTTTACATCAACCTAATGATAAAGCTATTTCTCCCTAACATGCCATTTGCTCCTTCTCTATCTTCTAATTGGCAGATGATGCAAGTCACCGGAGAATCTCATCAATCAACTTACCCAACTCACTCTATACAAAATCCGGAATTAGAGCTATCCTCAATGAGACAAGTTCGATCTGGGCCCTCCCAGCTATTTGACTTGAAGCAATAAATCTCCAATTCCTCTAACACTTGCCTGGAATTCCCCAGATCACTCTCCTTTGTTTAAACTACTCTGGACACTGCTTCTCCAAGGCATGTTAATATTATCAATTTTAATAAAATAAAATACTAAAATCATTTGATAGTACAAATATTTATTATGCATTTAATATAATCTTAATTTGTACATTGCTTTTATATATGGTAATTAAAATTATCTTTATACAATATATATATATATATATATATATATATATATATGTTATATAAAGTTTCTGTCATTTTTTTGAAACAATATCACTATAAAATTAAATATATGTAATTTGTTTTTCTCAAAAATTAAATAATTATATTAGGTATGAGCATATTTAATTATAGAGTCATCTAAATCAAGGTATATATCAATAAAATTTGTTTTTGACTCATTATTACTAAGGATCTTTTGTGCTGTTGAATTTTTGTGTTTAATATTGTATAAATTTGGATATATGAAAGGATGATCGTTTCCATTCATCTAAGTTAAAATATTGAATTAAACTAATAATTTAAATTATACCATCGATATAAGAATATTATTTAATCATAATCTAAAAAAATCCAGGAATGCTAAGTCTACTAAATACATTAAATTACAGTTAAAAATAATTTAAAACAATTGGTGTTAAGATTTATAGGATATTTAGTAATAAATTTTACATACACTTTGAATAAAGTGGGAGTTAAACTTGGCAATAAGCCAAAAAGGTAATTAATTGATCTCCTTTGGATTCGAGTTCAAAGGAGGTGTGAGGAGGAATGAAGTATACTTTACCCTGATCAATGCTATACTCTTGTCCATCAACAATGACTGATCCCTTGCCTTCAGTACTCAAAAGGATACTGGGTCCGCTGAGGGCATTAATACTTTCTTTTAAGCCATTCTGTGTAAGACAAGTTCTGACTACTGAAAATTCTTCAATAGGGGGATCATATAAAGTGCTATTCTTAGTATTTTGGAATGGAACACCATGCATGATTTGTTCAGGAGCATCTAAGCAACGATAAGTGAGCATACTTACTAAAACATCGACATCTTTGAACTTGGGAGTAAGGCCTGCGCGAACTACATTATCACTAGTAGCCATACATTCAACACAATCTACAATATGTTAGTTATAAAAACAAAATAAACAATTTAATGTTTACCTCCTGATAAATAAGCGTGGGGTTCATTAGCACAAAGGAATAAAGCATCACCAGGAGTCAAAATAACGTAGTTCAATAGGAAAACACACCAGCATCCAACATCACCAGGGTATTGGCTATGAACTCTGAGGAATAATTCATTTAATTGAGAGTCTTGGAGGGGTTGAGAATTAAGCCTGCTGATTAATTTATCCAATAATTGCTTGACAATGGTATCATCACTTGTCATAACCTTTTTAAATAATTTCTTGAGAGAAGATTTATGATCAGAGAAAGCGTGATTAATGAAATAAGATTTGACTTCATCCCCAACCAATTCAGAAAATTCAGGTACTTGTTCCAAAAATTGTTGGATTTGATCAAGAGGGCGGAATCCACAAAGTGCCTCGAATCTAGTAAGTGCAATAGTCATCTCTGGCTTATGATTGGGGTCTTTGTATATGTTGGGGCGCTCTCCATGAAGCTTTTGGCCTAATCCCTTATCAGGATGAGCCTGAATAGAAAGAGCCTTTCCAACTGAGAGAACCTTGAATAAGAAAGGAAGATCATTTCCAAACTTTTTAGTTATTTCAGCTCCAAGATATTGTGAAGGATTCTCTTGAACGAGTTCGAGTAGTTTCTTGCTACCACATGAAGGATCAGCAAGGACAGATGGTGCATTGGGATGTGTGCCCATCCATAACTAATTCAAGAAGAGTTAGTTTAAATAAAATTTAGAAAAAACATATAGAAATATTTTTAAATGTAATAATCTTCAATCAATTTAAACATATATTTTCAGAATCAAATCAAAATTTCAATTCTTTCAAATGTAAATATTCTCACCTCAGCGTAGGGTTTTTGTTCATCAATATTGCTATTAAGAAGCTGAGCGACTTTACTAGTAGATCCCAATTTGCCCCAGTCATAATTTTGGGGAGAACAGTTTAATTCAAAGATTTTGGCTGGCATTTTTAGATTAGATCAAGTATAAAGATTTTACTCCTGTTAAAGATGATTGTGAATTTATAACTAAATGAATGATGTAACAGCAATCCAATCAAACTGCTTCTTCAAAATAGCATTTTGGAATTACTGTGACATTTTGTATCAAGATATTTCATGATTTAACACCTTCACTTTTAATTAAAATAATTGACAAATATTTTCAATTCCTTTTTCATATTTTAGCTAATATTATTTTGATATAATATTTTTTAACGGGTTATAGTATTTGTTTATATAATTATATATTGGTTATGCTCCACAATCGCAAATACAAATAAAAATACTAATCAAAACTTTCAATAACCAATAAATCAATATAGATTGCTAGATTTCTATTTGATTCTTTGTAAAGTTTAAAGGTATAATCCTAATCAAGATTTCTGTACAGTCTAAATGTTGACAATAAAAACCTAAATTTAGTCTCATAAAATATAGGTTATATTAATAGTTATTGAATTAACAAATATTGGTGCTATTTACATGTGAGAAAAGTATGTTATAAGCCTGTATTTGTGTATGAAAATTTTTACTGATTATAAATACAAAAATTGTATTTGAATATAGTTAAACTTGATAAATAGATCAAACACTGGAAACAAAGCAATCTGAGAATTAGACTATATGTTAATATTATGACAAATTATAATATACACTCTAACAGTTATAAAATGTTATCTTGAGTACAATCTATCTTGCCTTATAATCAATTATTTAATATTATTGAAAGATAAAGAATCTTATCTAAAATATGCTTGAAATTCTCATTTTTGAGTGTAGAATGAATATATTAATGCAATTCTTTTATTTTGGTTTTATTTGTATTTTATTCAAGTTATTTATTTGGTGACTGTAAGAAAATTTGGATCCAATTATTCAATTATATTCAATATATTTTTTGTGAGTTATTTATACTGATCAAATAAAACAAATTTTTTCTTTATATTAATTGGTTTTATATTATCGAAATTATTAATATTTCACTTTGTTAACTATAACATACTATTTTAAAGTTAAAAGTTTATTATTATTTTCCATATATTTATAGGTTTAGAAATTAAGTAATGTCACTTTTTTCAAATTTATTTTAAATACAAAATTTAATATTAGAAATAATAAAATAATTATATATTTTAAAATACTCTCTTTTGTTATTAATAACTCTTTCCATACCTTTGATAAGTGATTAATACCTAAAACACTGCCCATTTTATATAAGACTGAAATTTTATGTTTGACAACCTTGATTAACTAGCTAAGAGACAAGATCTCAACGTTCTTGATATATATTTTATATTAACGTTTATTGTTCAATTTAAATGCTAATTTATGCCCTTTGATGCCATATGGAACCACGTGACTTATTTTATATTAAATCCAATATAAATTATAATTAATTGACTCAATAAATGGGACTCTTCTTTTCTTTTCATCTTATAATTAACTATCTTCCTGATTATTTTTTAACCACTATTTAGCTCTTTAATTATAAAACTATTTTTATCATTTATCACTTATATTTAACATTATTTATTAGTTTAATCTATTTTAATTATATATTAAAGCTATATTATTTAAAATCAAAATTAAAGTTTTTTAATATATTTTAAGAGTCTTTCTTGGCACTATTGTTTCTCTTTGAATACAAAGCTAATACCTATTACTATTTTTCATAATTTATATAAATTATCCTTTAGAATTTATTTTCTTATAAGCTTATCTTTTACTTATCTAATATAATTATAGTTATAAAGATTATAGCTAAATAAATATAATAAATATATTAACACTTATTAATGTTTTTTATAAAAATCTATTTCTATAGCTTTAATTATCATTTGAAATAATTTTTTTATTTAAATTATAAACATAATTGGAAATATTGTTTTTAATAAAAAAAATATAAAATATATAATCAACTTTATGACCCTTTGAATCTGAGTAAAAAATCTTAGATTAATAATAGTTATTATTATTAATATACCTATATAAAAATAATTTTTTATTTGAATTTAAAATAAGGATTGTATTAATATAAAAAAATATTTTGACTTAAGTTTAATTAAAGAAATATATATATGAATCCAAAATTTATTAATATAAAAATAATATATAAACACTTAGGTTTTTAGATATATTTTAATATAGTTATTATAGTTATAAATATTCTAATTTTCTTTTAAACCATGATTAAAATATAAAAAACCTATCTTTTATTTTTTAATTAAGCTAAGTATAAATTTAAATATATATGTATATATATATATATATATAATATTTTAATAATTAACCGTTTAATACTTTGGTAATCTTTTTTATTAAAAATATTGATCATATATATAATTTTTATATGTAATTAAAACAGTAAGAGTAAAAATGGAATTATTTAAGCTCGGTATAGCTTGGAAAGTTTGTCTTTAGTTCTAAAGTCATAAATCCAGCAATAAATTATTATTTTAAATAAAATATTATTTTTAAATTCTTTTATGTCTTAATAAAGATTGAAATACTTATGATTGAGTTTTAATAATACCAAAACTAATGATTTTAATAATTATTTTTTGGTCAAAAAGTAAATAAATTGAGCTCCAAATTTTTGAATTCAAAAATATTAGTAAATATAGACTTACATATCATTTTGTTATATAAAGAAGTTTATTTACCTTATTTATCTAATATTAATCACGATATTTAATACACTTGAAAAGGTAAAAAAATAAAAAAAATGAATGTTTAATTGTTTAATTATTTATAGTTAAATATTTAAATTTTTTATAATGGAATTTTTATTTTAAAATATACCTTAGTATTTTAGGCAAACTTGCATTTAGTTATTTAAAAAAGTAAAACTCATTATAAATTAAAATAAAAAAAAATGGAATCTACTATGATCTTAATTACTAATTGATATCAAATAATATATATTTAACAGAAATTCAAATATGGGCAGATGTTGTTTAATATCGTATATATTAGCTAAAAACCTATAATATTAATATATTATTTATTAAAGATTAAATAATAAGTATATAATGGCGGAAAAAGTAACTCATTAGTTATATGTTTATATATTAATAAAATATATAAAGTTGAAAGAAATAATATAATTTTTATAATAAATAACTCTTTTCCTCAAATAATAAAATACCATACTAATAGTAAATATTTATCCTATTTTTATAGGTTTTTGTAATTTATATTTAAAATAACTTTTTTAATTTTAAAATATACAGTTAAAATATTATCAAATTCCTTTCCCCAAAATAAATTCTTTAACTTACCAAAAGATTTATAATCATAAAGATATATGTCTGGTGAATATACTGGATATAGCAATAAAAACCAAAACGTTTTTTAAACAAATCATTGACAACTTTATAATATATATATCTTATATTTAATATATTAAATCTTTTCTTTAATTAAATTTCTCTTACCCCAGTTTGTAACAATAATTTTTAGATTTTTAATGTATATTCTAGCATTACCGCTTACTTTTCCTTTAAATTAACATTGTAACATTATATTATTAATATCCATATCTAATAAAAACGTTTTTTTCAAATAACTTTTGTTTTGAAATTTATTACTGTAATTTTGATTCTTCGACTCAAAAACTCCAATTATTAATTGATAATTGATAATATGCTAGAGTACATAATTATTATATTAAAAATAATTTTCTTAAATATACTAGGAGAGAATCATAATATAAATTTTCATTAGCTATATTTACCTTTCCGTTTTACTTTGAAATAAAGTACCCAAACTATTATTTTTTAAATTATATTAACCTATATCAAAGGAATATCAGAGTTAAAATTCTAATATAAATATTATGCTGGTTTCTTTACTTAGGTGTATACGTAATATTTAAGATATTTTTTATTTTACTTTTATTACTTTGATTTGTAAAAAATTTAAAATGACCTGAATAAGATAAGTTCTATATCAAATTTGCAAGCTTTAAATAAACTAAACCAGTTTACAATTCTATTTATTGAAAGCTCCTTGTCATTGATTATCACTTGGAGATTTTTATAAATACATGATATATAATGTTTTATGTAATATAATATTTTAATATATGCTTTTGATTAATCTTATGTAAAATTTAAAATTTTGAGATTTTCTCTCACTTTGTTTTATGAAATTCACTTAAAACACATTATTATATATATATATATATATTAAATTTGATTAATGATTAAATTAATTATTATTATTATTGAAAATATTAATAAAATTACAGTGAAAGCATAATGGCTCATAAAATAGAATTTGATCTAAGTATTAGAAAAAAATGCTTGAACCACTGGATATATATTAACAAAGACAAAAACTGATTCAATACAAAATGAAAATATTTTAAAATGTATATCTAAAAGTATTATATGTAACCTTATATATATATATTATCATTATAATATCATATATTTATTGATTACCAAGATTAAATAATAAAATTTAGTAAGGATTATTATACATCTGCTTAATAACTGCCCCTTTCTTATTAAAGTTAATTGTATAAAAATTTAATATCTTTTATGCTATTCAAGCAAACAGGAATTTTAATATCATATAATAAATAAATGAAATTTCGAAGAAATTGCCAAATAATTAAATTAGAATAAATTCATTATTAATAAATTTTTTGTTTGATTTTAAAATATTAAGAATAAAGATTTTTCAACTTGGAAAAAATATTTATAGAAAATATATATATATTTCGTATAAACTAAAAATAAATGATTTTGTACAGTAATATGTAATAAAATATATAAAATTTCAGAAAATTAATTTAAAATTATATTTAATAATTGAAAAAAAAGTTAATTAATAATTAAAAAAGAAATATAACTGTTAATTTCAAATATTCTTAATTCTGATTCATAATTATATGATTAGATACATATTTTTCTTATTCAAACATTAAAGTATATTTTATTTAATTAACTACTTAACTATTTTGAGTATATAGTTATTTCCAAAATAAATGATTGGATTTAATAAGAAAAATCGAGTATTTGGTGAATTGAATAAATAAAATTGAAATTAATAGTGATAAATTAAAATCTTATCGGTAAATTTTTCCTTGTTAAATTAATTTATCTTCAAAATAACCCCATATTCTGCAATTTTTTTCAATTAAGTTAATTTTTTATGATTAATAACTATTTATAAAATAAATAGAAAATTTTTTTATATTTCTTAAATACTCTATTTTTTCTAATAAAAATATTAATTACATTTACTATATCTCTTTAAATGAATAAAATTAAAATATTATAAAATTTCACTTTAAAAATAGCTTTATATTGATATCATTAATTTATCAACAAATGTATAAATAATTAGATATAGAATTTTTTTTCAACTTTTAGAAAAGTTTATATAAAATCTCAAATTAAAATAATATGATAATTAATGAAGATTAGTAATTAGATATTTATTTTATTTATTTAATAATACTAGACTATAATTTAAAAATTATCTTTTTAATATAAATAAATAATTAAATATATATATATATATAAACTTTGATTATATTATTTAAAATAGAATAATAAAATTTGTATATATTTTTAAAATAGTTCATATTTAAAGTCTATTTTCAATCAAAATAACTATTATATATTATAAAATACTATATTTATTATTATTATTGAATTTTATTTCTTAAATAATTAATGATATTTATATTAAATTTTATTATTTCAAAATTTTTTAAATTTTGAATATTTGATTTTTTTTTCCTATATACAATAATAATAATAATGGTTTAAATTATATTGAGCTAATATCAAATATAAATTTATAGCTATATTGATAATTATTAATAAAAGATAAATATTATTAAAACTACAAAAAAATTAACAAATTTAAATCAATCTATCAAAATATTATATCTCAAAATATATTGATTAATTAAAAATTATTGTTAGAAAAGTACTTATATTATATTATAGTAAATTATTTATTAATCCTGCTTTTTAGCATATTGGGACTATATGTCTTAACACTTATTATTAAGATATTATAGCAGAATATTCAAAAAAAACCTTTATTTTATCTTTATCACTTTTAGGTTTTAAATAGTTGATTTTATTAAAAATATGGGGTTTGGTAAAAAACTAACAAAAAAAACAAAGATAGCAAAGAATATCCCTCAATTATATGCTAAGAAAGCTAGTTTAAAATAAAAATAATATTGGTTTAATTATCCAACTAGATTAAAAGGGTTTTTTCAAAATATAACAAAAAGTTAAATAATATCTAAATAATCTTTTCTAGGTCTATAATAATTTATTATAAAACTAATTATATTAAAATATTATAATAATTAAATAATTGACTATATATAAAAATTTATAATTATTTTTTAAATATTAAATAAATTATTTTAATTATAGAGATTAATGAATATAAATAACTATTAATTATGATTAAAGTCAGATTTAAAACTCATAGCTATATATCAATAAACTATTTAATAATCTATCAGTTAATTTTTGATTGAAAAATAAGGATATTTTTAATTAATATTATTAAAACTACTATTATTTACTTAATAAGAATATCAATATATTAATATATTGGATATATTAATGTTTTTAAAAATTATTATAATTAATAATTATCATATTCATCAATATAGAAATAATAAATTAAATTCATTTTATCAAAATAAAAACAAAATTAAAAATTTTAATAAAACTATATTATTTTATAAATTATTAAATCAAGAATTGAAAAATTCTTATAAAGAATCATATCAGATATATTTTTAAGATTTAATTATATATAATAGTAGTGATATTATGTTATAAATTAATTAAATAATTAATGAAACAATTTTATCATCAGATATTTCATAAAATATTCATTTTGTTATTGGTAGAATTATAATAGAATATAACAATACCAAGCTGATTAAAGTAATATTAGTTAAAATTTAGTTTTATTTAATAAATTATTGAGTAAAATATAAATTGATTGAATAATAAATATAAGAAACAGGTAATCATATATAGTAATATATAGAAATTAGGATATAATGCATCTTATTATTTATCCAATTAACTAAGATTGAAGTAAAATATAATAAGATTAAGTTCTTTAATATATATTCAAAACTGATATTACCCATAATATAATCCACTCCTTTTACCATGTATAAAAATGATGAAAATATAAAAAACACGAAAATTCATCGAAGTATTAAATTAAATACTATTTTTCTATAGAAAAGATTTAAATTACAGTTAATGGCGTTCCATTTATATCTCTAATTCATAAGTTATAAATGTTTTTATTTTTTATCTCATATTAAAGATAAATATCTCAGTTATATGTATTATATTGAATATAAGATTAAAATCAAAGCTTGAGGACTATTGATCTTATTAATTCTATTAATCCTGTTAACCATATTAATCTAAAGAACTTGGATAGATAAATTAAAATGTATTTTATTTAAATTTATCATAGACCTGTATTATCAATGAATTTAATAGCCCATTATATAATATTGCAAGAATATAATATATTAATATTTATATACCAATATGGAATTGGAAAGTGAACAATATATGATTATTTTGAACACTGCCATTAAAATATTTTTCTAGCTCAAGATATAATTATGCTATTGAAATAAAAAAATATTAAGGATTTTTTAATATTTTGTCATTATTGATATTATTCTTTTAATTAGAGTATTTTTTAATGTTGATAAAAAAGTTTCGTTGTATACAATTTTTATTTTTTATCAGATTCAAAAACTGAATTTTTAAACATAAAAATATTTAATTTGAACAACTCAAAAGAAATTTTTACAAAATTTCATGAATTTTGGTACCATATTACATCTATAGATTAAATTAGGTCATCCGAAGCATCTTCAAACAACCATCCAAATACTTAAAGGTTCATAGATATAATAAAACTGTGTTCTGAAATCTATACTAATAAACTTTTTCTATAACCTTATTTTTTATTCAATGCATTTTATATTTATTTGAAGTAGCTTCAACATTGAAATCAAATGAAATGTGCATAATTATCCATTAATATTCATTCATTTTTCAAAATATAACAAAAATTCAAATTTTTATTATCATAAATGTGTATAGATGAAATTTCAAAACATGATATCTAATGAATATTATTTTAGATAAGATGAACATCGAACATATTATTTAATATTATTTAAAAAAACTTTGCTCAAACTGTAAACCAAAATGAATATAAAATTTGAAGTAATATTCACAATATAGATATATTATATTTATGGATTTAATAAACAATGTTATATGCTGCTTCGTATTATTAATAGAATAATACATGAATTTAATACTATTAAATGGAACAATATATGATTGCAGGAAAATTGCAATATTGTTACCTTTTTGATATGAATTATTTTAATTAAATATTCTTTTATATTTTTATGCATTGCAGAATTATTATTAACATTCACTTACTAATTATAAATTTTTAGGTCAATCGTTATATAAAAATTAATAATTTGAAATTTTTTAAACATATATTGGCAAATTTTCATTAGTTTATTCTATCTATTATTATTATTATTATTATTATTATTATTATAAGGTAATAATTCAAATGTTTAATTTGGTTCATAGGTATTTATATTCCGTTACATTTGGTCACTCGAATTTATTCATTTCGATGGTACTTTTGAATTAATATAATTTTTGTGAAATAATGATATAAAGTTACTACTATGAAATATTATATAAATTGCCAAATAGAACTTTTAAACTCATAAAAACCCAATATATACATTATTATGAATCATGGTCATATAATAATTTGTTGTTACATTTCAATCAAACTCATAATCATATAATTCAATACTTGCAATTAAAATTTTTTGAATATGCATATTTCTAATGTAATTTGTAATATTGGCGTAAATAAAATGTTAATCCATAAATTTAAGTGAAAAATCTTAGTTTAATGTTATATCAATTTTAAAGAATTTATATAACCAATATATTATTATGGATTTTGTTTCATATTAGGTTTATTTTGGGCTGATGGTAATTATATGCATGAGACTTAGAGAATATGGTTTGATTTTTCCATATTGATTGGAATCAATAGTAAAAGCTTTGATCTATTATAAGGTTAGTATTGATGAAAATTTATATTTTAATATAAAATCGATCATTTTCAAAGTATTTAAAATATAAAATATGGTGTAAAATAAAATAGTTTAAACCTTACTAGTTATCCTCCAAATAGAAATTGCTTATGAAATTCATATATCTGAAAAAATTAATCCATCTCCGTCAAGTCAAATTTAAAATCCTCCCAAAATCAGAATTTTTCACAAATTAGATTTTAGTTAATATAGTTACAAAATTTAATTCTTTAACCACTTGTTTAGGGGGGAGAGTTTAACAGTATAAAACCCTCTATATATTAGATTTTTTCGCTGTGATTGGTTAATTTTATCATAACAGTGTAATATTCGAGTACGTTAAAGTTAACTCGGATATTATTAAAAATAGGTGCCCAAAGCAACTTAAGCTTTGTTAGTTCATGGGCTACTATTGGCAATGCCATAACTGTCTATTTACGATTAGTTCTGTATTAATTCGTTTTGTATTTGATGATGAAATTGGCAACTTCCTTTACATCGGGTATTATATCTATTAATATAATACATACATGCATGCATATAGTGGATAATTTGAAATATCTCTATGCTATCTTGAAATGTAATTCATCGCATTCGCGATCAAATGATAAAAAGAAATGATTTCATAATATCATCTTACATACCTATTTCTGAAAATTTAACTCTTTATCAATTTAATATTTTGTCTTTTAATATAATATATATTAAATGATACACAATTTTTCTTTTATAATAAAGGGTTTACATATTAGAAAATTTAAAATTTCACTTCAAATTTTAAAAGACAAAAATTGATCAAATTGAAAATTATTTTTATAAGGCTTGTTAATTACACAGAAGGCATTGATTAACAGTGTGTAACGTAACATATTAAAGCAAGTTGACAATTTTCCGAAACTTCAACCGTACGAAGAGAAGGTTTCAAGCTGATAAAGTAGAAGAAAATTCTGAATCACTCTGAAGATCAACGGAAACAATTGCTTAGGTGGGAGTTTTCAGAGAGATGAACCAGATGGATTCATTTATCTAGCTTCAAGGTTCAAAAGGGATCATAGTAGGTAGTAGATTTCACCTATGTATTCATGCAAACTGCAAATGTGGTGAACCGATTAGGACCTGGGTTGAATCTCCGATAGCTCTAAACATTTTCATCCCTTCAGTTTATTATTAACAAACGTCAAAAAACTATAATCTGAGTTTATTTTTCTCTTCTCGGAAAATCAATACAAAAAAGTGAGGTAATTTAAACTTTATGCAATGCATTGATTCCTAAATTTAGTAACTAAAAATCACTAATCAAGTTAATTTTATTTGTTAAAAATTTGATCAAAATTAAATTTCAAAGAGGATTGTGGTCAATTGAGATGAGATGGGTAGAGGAATTCATTAATTAAAGCAATCCACCGCCTTAACTGATTTGGTAGTTCTTCTCGTTTCATATTAATTGGTCGATTTTTAGATCGGTATTTAAGGATGCTGATAATCTTTATTTTTGTAACAATTGTTTTTTCTTTTTATTATTTTTATGACTGCTGGCCAAATGTTGTCGCCTAACGGCCATTGCTTATGGCTGAGTAATATACATGGATGCATTGAGTCTGCAATCTTGCAAACGTTGGTCCATATTCAGCTCTACTTAATGATATTGTTAACAATTATTGGTGTAGTGATTCTCATTTTAAATTATGTTTATTTTGGTCAGAAATTGTTAAATAAAACTGATAAGGGCTACCAGCCTAACTCTATCCAATGTATACTCACATTTTGGACTCCTGTTGCAGCACTTATGGCTGTGCACAAGTTCCTAGCGCTGTACGATTTTGCTCCTTCTTACACTGTTAGAATGGCTATTGAGAGCGTTACTTGGTGGCTATTGTCAATAGGAGCTACTTGGTATGCGTTGGGCGTGGTGCTCACAATTCCTGTCACTTTTTCTTACAAATACTATCAAATCTACCCCAAAGAAATTCCAACAACCACGCTTTTGTACTTACCCTCGCCTAGAGCATCCAGAATTATTTTGTTCTTTACATTTTTTGAAATGTTCGTCATGTGTGTTCCATCATCCATCGTTGCTGGATATTTCTTGGATCAAGGTGATCTTCCAACAGCACAAGCTCTAATTATTGTTAACCATGTATTTGGTAGCTTGATGTTCTTGATCACCTCAATGTTAGGTTCCTACTATGGTTATAAAATCCATCTAATCAGGAAATATTATAAGAATCCCTCTCCCAAAGTCTCTCGCGGTTTCCGTCGCCTTCGCAATAGTTTTATCATAATTGCTTTGTATGCTGGCCTCTCATCACCAATGTGGCTACTAGTCATTACCAACTATACTCTTGAATATAACAGCAACCCCTATCTCTATTGGTTCCTAGTCGCTTGGTTCCGCGGTGGCTTAACTTTGACGATGTATGGTATTTACATTACATTATTATTTAACTTGATTCAAAAACTTCGCAACCTCAATCAATTATAAAATCAGTTTATTTAAACCTATGCTACCATACACCATATCGTTGAATACTATCTATTTAAAAAAATAATGTAAATAAATATTTTATTAACTTAATAATAGAGTAATATTGGCTAAGTATGTTTTAATTATGACTATTATTTTTATATTTTTTAATTCATAAAAATTAAGGTGGTCAGGTTTATATTTAATACATCTTAGATAAAAGTTTAAAATTTGATAATTTTCTCAATTTTTTTTACAAATTCACAATATTACTTTCAAAGATATAACTCAAGAAATAGTGAGTACTGTAACTCTGACATTATATCTTTTAGAAAGAATCTAATCAACCCCCAGCAACTAAGAATTCAATACAATAAAGCTTAATAATATCATCACTTTTAACTCACCAATTCTTAATAACACAAATTAATTTCTCAAACTGAATTTTTAGCTACAGAAATCATAAATATCTTTCAACAATTGGCCTCTAACAAATAAACAAAATACCATCTTAAGAATTCCCAAAGCTCGAATTTATTCTCATTTTTTTCAGTAATTTGACAGAGTTGATATTATTTATATTTATTATCTGAAACTTGTATTATTCAAATGAAATTTTAATAACTGAATTTGCTTGATTTTCTGATACATTTCTTAATATTCTTAATAATAATAATAATAATATTATTATTATTATTATTATAATTTGAAGTAAGGAAATTGAGTTAGTTTTTAAGATTATTTTTTTTATTTTGTTCATTATGGTAAAATATATTTTGAATAATTTACTAATTTAACTTAAATCTCAATTCATAAATCAAATTTTTTATTACTTTATAACTTCATAATACTTTTTTTGGATCAAGAGAACAGTAAGCTTTTTGTTTATTATCTTTTTAATTTATTGAAAGTTTAATATTTGGGATTATTAAATTTGGATATTAATAATGTTTAAAATTTACAAACAATAAAATCAATTAGAATAACTGCTGAAAAATATTAATTTCATATTAAATTAATAGAGGTAATATATTATATTATATTATATTATATTATATTATATTATATTATATTATATTATATTATATTATGTAGATTAAAATAAAGAGTTCAAAAATTTTTTTAAATAAAATCGAATATAATAATTTAGATTAATATCATTTAAATTGATTTATCAAAGTATTTAATCATCAATTTTTAAACTTTGAAAAATTTAAAATATTTAATATTATTAAAATAAAAATAAAATCAATTTTAAATAGTTAAAAAAGATTGAATAGTATTAAAATTAACACTAGATAAAGGAATTGTACAAGTATCATATTATCAGAAAAAATGTAAATATATATACATATATTTATAAGAAATATACAATGAGTAAAAAAGTCATTATAACTTGATTTATTGAAGAATATCAAAAACAAGTATAAAATTTAAATAAATATAAATAAACAAGATATAATATTAATAATATTTAAACATAAAAGAACAAGAAAATGAAAAATGAAAGTAATTATTCCAAATATTACTTTTGACCAGTTATAAAAGATTTTTGTCACAGATCTTACTGGCATTACCACTGAAATCATGATCTACTGGGAGTCGTCACCAATCCATAACCCGCGCAACTAGAACTGTACTGTTATTGATAAGTAGATTACTATAAACAGAAATATGTTAGGAACAAATATATGGTTTATTGTAGATATTAGACACAATAACAAGCCAAAGCTGAGTTATTGTACCAAAGATGGTATTTATACAATAATACCAGTATTGAAATAGAGTGATGTACACATGTTAAGATTCTATTAATAGAATATCATGAGATTCAAGAAACACCATCAGATCAGTCACAGCTTTAACAAGCAATGGTGGTTTAGTGGTATAATTACCGCCTGCCACGCGGTAGACCGGGGTTCGATTCCCCGCCATTGCATTTAATATTATTAATTTTTTAATAAAATAGTTTAAAGTAATATATAGTTTATTTCACTTCAATATATCAAATTTATTTATATCTATCTCACATTAACTAATTATAATTATTGATAATTTTTACCATTAAATTATTAACTTTTTGTTCCAAATTTCAAATTAAAATCAATATTATCAAATAATTTATATTCATATTTAGCTATATTAAAACATTAACAGCAGAATTTTTTAAATATATTTATTTCTATAGTTTTTTTCAAGTATTATCAATATAATGATATTGAATATATTTGAAAATACTTTCAATTCAAATTTTTATTTAATTACATTAATAATTTCAAATAATAAATGATAATTGAGTCTTAATTGACTTTATAAATATTAATATTTTATATATTTATAAAACACCTTAATTATTGAACTTCATGATATTGAATATATAACTTTTATCTTAAACAGATTTATTTACTATTTCATATATAATTACTATTGAGTTCAATAATAAATTATTCATTATTTAAATTCAATTTGCAAAAATCAAATCAAATCAAATATCACTGGATCTGTAATTCAACCAAGTAAATTTAAAATTTATCAAATATTCAAAATTAAATAGTTAAAATAATATATCTGTATAAATGGTGATTTATTCTATTTACTTTCTGGTATTGAATGTTATCAAATATATTCAAATCAAAAACTTTTAAGATTAATATTTCAAATATTTTTCAATTTTTTGTATGTGTTATATTTGAAAACTTCAGTTCATCTCAATTCCATAAATTCAGACATTGTATCTTTTTAAATTGATTATTATTAAACTCAGGTTTAATTATTTACATCATATCTTTAATTTATAACCTTCTTTCTTGATAGAATATCATTATTGTATAACCATTAAGTTAATTTATAAAATTTTATTGACCAGATTTAATGACATTATTCCTAGGACTCTACCTTGCAATAAAACTAATCAAATATTGATATTAATATTTTACTTTATATTAATTTTAATTAAATCAACTATACAATTTATTGTACTATTTATTTATTTCAAAATATATTGATTAGTTAGCTAGTTTTTATATTTTTGATCAGTAACAATATTTTAATATAAATTGATAATTATATCATAAATTATAAATACGATTTAATAACTTTTGAGTATTAATTAGAGTTTTGTCAACTAAATATAAACTCTTAATAAACAATACACACATTCAAGGTTGTTAGTAAATAAAACTAGAATTTTAACGATATATTTATCAGGTCAAAATATACATATATGTTAGCTTTTAGTGAAGAAACTGCAATTATTTTATATTTGATAATTTTAATTTTATTTAGAGTTTGAATATTTATCAAAAATCCAATTGGTCATTTTATTTGTAGTGAAATATCGATTCAAATATATACAATTTGTTTAATATTTCAAACTATATTTCAACTATTATATTCGATATTTGCATTACTTAAAAGAGATCGATTCTTTATTCTGAATATTTATGAATAACTTTGCTAATACCCATTTAAAAACTATTTATTTTATCAAGTTCATATTGGAGAATAATTCAAAGCAATCATACTGACAATTGAACAATTGTTTAAAACAATCCATACAATGCATGTTATATATTATATATTAATTTCTTAATATACCAACTCTGTTAATAAAACTATTTTAGAATAAACATTTAAACCATTAGAAATAATAGATAATTCATTCCAGAATATAAAAAAATCAATTAATTACTATGAAAAATTATAATATCAAACAAACTTAAAATTTGTTATATTACAATGAATTCAGTAAATTAATAGTTCAACATAAATTATTACTATGAATGGCTGTTAATAGGTATTATCAAATTAAAAAAGTATTAAAAAGTGTGAGAACAATTATATATTCAAAAAATAATTTAAAATTAATTAAGTGAATAATTATCGAAGTCAATTTAATATTAAGAACTGAGAAATAGTTCTGATTTTACTGTTTTAATACTAATTTTTGATTACTTTTAATGTTATTTGAAATTTAAATACTGAGAAAAAAACAAATATCTTGATTAATTATGATGTATTATTGAATATCGAAATATTATAAATATAATAAAATATTAGTATTTTGTGATCTAAAATGGTATTATTTTATTATATTATAATAACTATGTATATTTCAATAGCATTATATTGTGTTTCATATAATTTTGCAATATGAATATTATTTTGAATTAATTCGTCGCAATACTTTTTGATCAAAATTCAAATCCACAATTTTTCATAAAATTATAATTAAACCAGATTCATTAAAATATAATATAATTAATGGATTTTAATTGGTTCATAAATAAATTAATTATTAAAAGATACTTGAAGTATATAAAGACACCAGATTAGGGATTTACAACTCTTATTTTTGTTTTCAATCACATGAATTATATGGATTGTTTTAATCAATATATCTAATAATCTTAACAATCTATTATTTAATATAACGTGATTACTTGTAATATTAAAGTTTGTACTTATGATTTTATTGAGTTTATTGATAGTCTTAATAGATACTAATTTTTGATCTGGATTAGATTTGATTTATTTGAATTGTTTTTGAATTTAATCTGAAATTATCTTTTTATTTGAGAATTGAAAAATAATGGCACACTCCTATTTCTCCAATAAGAGTTTAAAATTATATTTTCTTATTCATACTGATTGGATTGTTTTTTTAGAAAATCAAATCAGGATATTAATAATGATTGAACTCCCATTTCTGGAAATGGAATGAGAAATACTGAATGAACCCATTGACCAATTAGATTGAATTATACAAAATAATCCATGATGCTCATTGGACTAACTACCAATAAAATTTTTCCACAAACATAGTAAGTGTGATCTTTTTGTCGATTGACTTAGTTTATAAAGCATTGATTGGTTCAATATGAATGAAAAAAATTATAAAAATTTTATTTAACACAATTTAAGTCATTTACTCCAAGTAGAACGATTAGGAAGACTCTGATATAATATTGGTATTTTTACAAAATTTTAATTATAATAAAAAATTCAATTTTATTCTCTTAAAATTTTAAGAGTAAAATTATTTGATAATTTTAATATCCTCTTTTATTTTTTATACCTCGTTATATTAAGCACCTACAGCACCATTCGTTAAATATCTACTCTGTTTTATTGGTTTCGTAATCTCTCTTTTGATTCATTACCCACTTTAGGATCCCTGCCTACATTGCTTTACCACTACCAACATTTGTATACTTTACAGCAACTAATTTAAATATTATTCAACTTTGCTATTATTCCAAACTTCAAAATATTTTACTAGCTGGTTCATTGCAATAACATATTCAACTTAATAATTTATTTATTATAACCACCTTATTAATAATAACTTTATAAATACAAAACAACAGTTTTTGCTCTAAATATTTTAATACAAAAAAATAACAACAACAAAATTTTTACTATAACATGGCCAGTACTTCTGAAGATGAAGATCAAGGAATTATTCGTTGCATCTGTGAATTCACTCATGACGACGGTTTTACCATTCAATGTGAACAGTGCTTCGTTTGGCAGCACGCTGCTTGTGTTGAAATCGATCAGAATAACGTACCTGAAAAATACCTTTGTGAAGAGTGTTTCCCCAGATACTTAGACCATAGAGTAATTATTGACTTTTTATTAAATATTTTGAATTAATTTGATAATAATATTTTTTTATTAATTTAGAGAGCTCATGAATACCAACTTGGTTTAATACAAGAAGATAAACAAAAGAGAAAAATGTATAAAAAGAGAACTGCTGGTAAACCCGGTAGGAAACCTTCGAATCCATTTGGTCTATCTAACTCTACAACGACAACGACGAATACTGTAGGTCGACGAAAAAAATACAAAATTAAAAATTCACCGAGTTTTATCGACGTTCCTTCTTCTAGAGTGTCTTCTGACGAATTAGGTCCTTCTGAGTTTATAACATATTCTACAACAAAAGTTCAAACTTTTGTAGAACAAGTATGTGCCAGATTACGTAAATTGCATCCCTCACTCAAGAGTGAAGATAATTCTGAAATTTCTACACCTCAAGAGGATAATACAGTTGAAGAAGATTTGGAGGCTTCCCTATCTTTGATTTCTGAAGAAGACCTCAAGTCTATCGTTATTGTCAATGATATTAATCCTACCCCACTTCCCCAAATTTCTTCTTCTTCTTTGAACGGCTCAACAGGCCCTAGAGCTCCAAGAGGTTTATTCATAAAAGAAGAAGTTGAACCTGGTAGACTTGTAATGGAATGCAAAGGAGAACTTAGCTTCAAATCTCAATATAAGCAAAGCATTAGCAATTTATATCTTGTACTCGGTACCCCACAACCTCAAGTGCTTTTTCACCCAAATTTAGACCTTGTACTAGATTGTCGTGGTCAGCATCATCCTTCAAAATTTATCCGAAATAAATGTGTGCCCAACGCTGAACTACGGACTTTTATCCGTACCTCAGATTTGAATACACTTCATCTAGGCATATTTGCTACGAAAAATATTGAACCAGGTGAAGAGGTATGTGTACCATGGTCTTTCTGCCAGGAGATATTTCCACCTGGTTTTCCTTTCGCCAATCCACAACAACTCAAAACTAACTCTATTACCTCCTTTGAAACTGCTTACAGTTTAGATGGTCTTAACTTGAGAAGCGATCATTTCGATACTTTATTAAGGCAAATTAAAAGAGATAATTGCTACTGTAACGACCAAGACGATTGTTTAGTAAATCAATTTTTCCAATATCGCAGAGTGTTTTGGGATAGTAGACCAAGGCCACGTAGCAGAAGACGTTCTACATCTTTTTCAGTTGATAAATTTCCCAAGAAGTCATATCCTACTAATACAGATTTTAGTGGCACTTCTCGAATTCATGACTCTCGAGCAGCTTCTCCTGATTCTGATGCTCAATCTGGTGACTATACCCCTTCGGAATCACATCATGACAAGTTTAGTAATTCATCGGATTCCAAAGTTAATTCTCCGGTAGAAACAAGAACTGTTATTGAAGAAAAAAAAATACACCGAAGACCTGGAAGACCATCTAAATCTTCGAAGCTCGCTGCCAAAAATCTTACCAAGAAGGTCCGCTCTTCATCCTTTATAGACTCTTCAAAGAGCAAAGTTAAATTAGAGAACGAGCTTTTTGGAACAGATGACAATAATCATCTCTTATATGATAGCGGAAAATCTACTCACTCTTCACCACTTGATGTAGTTCAAACACCTGATCCACCACTTTCAACGACCATCCCATTAATCCCTAGCTCAGTTTTTAACAAGAATGAATACTCGTGTCTTGGCTTGAAAAAGTATTGGAAAACTAGATATATGGACCAGGTACAGAAACAGACCAAAAGTGACTTGCAATCCAATGTCGTTATAGATCCTATAGACGTAGAAGACATTTCCCTTACAGTTGTTGAAACTGAAACTGAAATAGACATTCAAAAAACTAGTATTAAATCCCATAGAAATCCCACCAAGCATGTATCCCCCATAAAGTGCACGACAGAAAACCCTAGTCACTCTCCGAAACCTGCTCCTAAATCCAAGTCACCAATACCAAGTACTATCAATTCAGAAGCTCCAAATAGCTCACATCAAGAAGCTAGCCGCCCTTCTTCAAAGGAAAAAACATCTATCGCTAGCACCGCATCCAAGAGGCGCAATTCCCAAACAGATATTACCGTTGGCGAGTCTTTGGAATCTTCTAAACATGGTTCCTTGCCAAAATATCCCAGATATAATGAAGAAGAATCTTCCAGTGGAAATTTTCGAGGTTCTACTAAGAGTCATGATTCCAACTACTCTGGTAATAGCTTTTATTCCAAACCAAACCATTACAAACGGGAATATTCTAATGGTAGCGGACATCACAACAAGTCCCCTGGTCATGACAATACCTCGAGATCAACATCTCACAAATCTCCCCATCTTTCCCACTCTATGAATATGCACCATAATAACAGCTGGAATTATCCTAACTCCAGCTCTAATAACGATCATAGAGAGAGTAGTGATTACGACAGGAGGCACAATGGATGGTCTGATCGCTTTGGAGATGATGGATATTCTTCCAAGAAGAAATTAGGTTCATCCCACTTCAGCTCCAACCGCTCTTACAACGACTGGAACAAGCTTTCTTCAAGTCATTCTTCCCGTCCCTACAAATATTCAAACGGCCACCACAATGACTCTTTCTCATCTGACTGGAATTCTCATTCTAGATCCGCCCAGCCTCACCACAGATATCTAGGCCCTCATGGAGACATGCGCTCCAATATTCGTAACCCAATGAAGCTACCCAAGTATAGCCGACCACTCTCTCATAATGATAACTACTCTCCGCCTCACCAAAGCGATGTGAATACTAATACTTATTCATAACTTGTATATTTCTAGTTTTGTTTACATGAATAATTCTGATTATGCTCGCTGGACACGATATAAGTGATATAACAATCTAATATTTAAGTAAAATTGTTTATAATAATCAACATTTCATTCATTTTCAATTCATTTAATTTATTAATAAATTTCAACTATAACTTAATGTAACATATATTCTCTATTTCCATTTTTTTTTATTTATTCCCCTAATTTTAATATTTTGTTAATTGCCTACAAATTCAATAAATGTAATTGTTAGTCTCAATAAGAATATAACTAAAATTGATCTATAATAATAATTTATATATATATAAACTAAAATTTCAATAAAATCCAGTTATCAAAGTAACCTTAATGGTATAAATTATCAAGTGTTTTTTTAAAATACCATTTTAATCATACAATTCAATTAATAATTAAGATATAAAATTAATATTTAACTTCTAAAATTTTAAGGTTATTATATGAAATATTCAAGGAAGTAATAGAATGATTTGTTCTTAATTATTACATAAAAGTCACTTTTAGACCTGATGTATTGTAGTTAGGTCCGAAAATTCACCACCAGCAATTTATAAATATTAATAAGATAACCTGACTTGATGCGAACTTACGCCCTTGTTTGTGGATAATGATTTAATATTGGATGACTAAACAATTTTGTAATTATTCAAACATAAAAATTTACTTTACACTTAATATTAATTAATTTTTAATAAATTAATTAGAATTTTATTAATTACAAAGTAAATAAATATTAAAAAAAGTGTAATTTTATTTTACTTAATATTAATTAAATTATTATTTTGAATTAAAATTTCAACATTAATTAAATTATTTTAACTTAAAACTATAATAATAATAATAATAATATTTTAACTATTTATTATTAGTATAAAATTCAAATAATCAAGTTTTAAACTTCAGTCACAAATTTATATTAGCTAATTTATATTACATAATTTTATAATTAATATATTTTAAAAAAATTCTTTTTTGAATATTATTATTATTATTATTATTATTGATTATTTAAATTTTATTAATATTAAACAGTGGTAAAACTATTCATAATATCATTCATAATTAATTTCAATAGTTTATAAATTATACCAAAACCGAATTATATAATAAATATATATAAGCTTTCTTAGTAATTATTTTTTTATTTTATCCATTATATTTTTGTATAAACTTTTATTAAGATATGTCATGTTAAATATTCAAAATTTATTCAGAAATAGTTATCTATTTCTAATGAATTAACTGGTTATATGTTTCCATTGTTTTTATTTTAACAAAAAAAATCAATAATTTTAGTAATATCCAATATTAGTCGAAATTTAAATTACACTTGAATATCCCAACTTAATAATTTTTAATCAATTTATTATAAATAATAAACTATTCTGAATTTATTCTTCTTTAGTGATTTATCTATTAATTGATCACGAATTTTAACCCTTCATTGAAAATCATTAAGTGTATATAAAAAATATAATTATTAAAAATAAAATTAATATCATAATATAATCAATCAAAATGGTCTCTACTACAACTGTCCCAGCTGAAGAAAATGATGTAACTCCCATCCCTTTACAACATAAATGGTGCTTCTGGCACGATAAGTACGTCCCAAGTGTCGATAATGACAATTACGAATCCAATCTAAATATAATTTGTACTGTTAACACTGTTCAAGTAAGTATTAAATCTTTCATTTAATTAAGATTCATATTGAATTATTATCAGGAATTTTGGAGTGCTTATAACCATCTCATCCCCCCTGATAAGTTAGTCACAAGAAACAGTTTACACTTTATGAAAGAAGGGATAAAACCTATTTGGTAAATTTTGTTTTTAATTTTTATTGGTTTTGTTTTTGACAATTTAAATTTAGGGAAGACCCTAAGAATGCTAATGGGGGCGCTTGGTCCATTCGCGTAAACAAAGATGACACAAAATCCGTTTGGCCCGAAGTCCTTATGCTTGCCATCGGTGAGACCTTGTCTGATGCTTTGGCCGAAGGTAATTTGATTTCTTTATGATTAATATAAAAAACCTAATATCAATTTAGGTGATGAGTTGTGTGGACTAAGTGTTGGAAGTCGATGGAACTCGGATATTATCCAAATTTGGAATATTAATGCTGACTGTGCCCCCCAGTCTAATATTATGGAAGTAGTTCAAAATGCTTTACCCGATGTAAAATTCCAAGCTTCTTATTATAAAGGTAATATTCCCAAATATGTCATATTTTTTAAAATTAACTAATTACGATATTTAGCACATAAGGATCATGCCGATTACTCCAAGAAATAATAATATATATTTCCATCATTATACCTGTCCAAAATAATTATTCAATCTTTTTTCAAAATATTAAACTTTTTAATATTAACAAAAATTGTGTATTTTAATTAATTCATGCTTAATATCATATTTTTTAGTATTAATTGTTTACAATTTTACTGCTTTTTTATATCCATTATGTTGAATATATTAAATCTTATTGTCATTTTCAATTGGACAGTCTGTCATATATTTTGATTTGAAATACTAATATTTATTCTAGTTTTATCCAACTTTAAATAATTAGATCAATATAAATTTTTTATTATTATTTTCAAGTCCTTAATAAAATTTAGATTTTAATTTTAGTGTTAATTCCTTTAACAACTTGTGCATTTATCTTATATATATTCAAATTAATCAATTTAAAATAATATTAATATTCAATTTGCTACATTCTTACTATCTTATATGATATATAAATTATTTTTATTTTTTAATATTAATAAAAGTTTGCATTTAATTCATTTAATATATTTTTTTAATAAACTATCAAACCTAATCAAATATCTAATCAACTTTACTAATTTAATTAATATAATATCAAACTAATTATTTTTTTTTCAATTTATATCCATTAAATTTACTCCTACTATTATTATATATTTAATTAAATCTGTTATAATTTCATCCATAATTTGCAAATATATTTATCATGATTTATAATATCTTTATTATTGTTTATTAAATAAGTCCATATAATTTAAAATTTTCAATAAATAATAATTAAAATAAATTATTAACTAATAGAAAATTTGGTTAAATAAATAATGATTATATTTTAAATATTAAATATTCTTAATATTTTATAATATCAAATATGTAATAAATTAAAAATATAGTTAAATTATTATATTTCATAATTTCAAT
>JNEM01013047.1:0-19290 GCA_000697335.1 Conidiobolus incongruus B7586
AATAAATAATTATTATTTTTATTTCATAATTAATTTAGGCTCTATATACCAAATTAACTTTGGAGAAATTGAACAAAAAAGCTAATAAAATTATTTTGAAATATAAATTTCATAGATATGATCAGTTAGTTAAGAAATAATTTAAATATATTAAAATATAAATGAAATTTAATTTTATACGTATTATAACTAATTTAATTATAGATTTAAGAATATTATCATTATTTATAATCTTTGTTCTTATGTAAATTAATCAAATATAAAATTATTAAATACCTTGTATAGTTTAATAATTAAAGTTAGATATTCAAATGAAAATAGTAAATGTGTATATTTAGTAAATAGATAATATTAAATAATATTAATGATTATATCAAAAATCTATAAAAATATCAAAAATATTAACTCACTTTTTTCAAATTTATGAACATTACTTATTTGCGTAAAAACACTAACTTAATTTAAAATATTTTCTGCTAGCAAGTTTTTAGAAATCTGATATAAAGAAAATAAGGTTTAAAATATAAGCATAGTAAGGATTGAATTTAACTTGAATAAATAATAATATCATTTAATAGTTGTAATTGTTAAACTTCTAAAAAATTAAAAACGTATTTAAATCCTCATACTTAGCTTTTATATTAAAATTATTCATAGATTAGAATTTTAATTTTTCATAGAGGATTTATATTGAATATAAATTTTTTCAATCATAAAATATTAAATATAAAAACAAATATATATTCTTTATTAAAAAAAATCTCTTTTTTCTTTTATTGAATAAAATATTTGGAACTAAATATAAGATCTTAAAAAAATAATAAAATTTGAAATTTTAACTTTGAGAAATTATTAATAATAATTCAAATATTTACTTATAATTTCAAGTATGTAAAAATAATATTCAAAATTTATAAAATTATATGATTAAATGATGAAGTATTACCACAAAGAATAATTTTATGAAAATAATAAGCTAATTAAGATATTAATTACAATATTTATAATACTATATTTAGAATAAGTTAGGTATATATAAAGAAAAATCTAAATTACCTAATTCAAGCTTTGTTAAATTTAATATTTGTTTGGTAATGAGTATAGCAAAAATAACTCAATTATTAACTAATACTAATTGTTATTTTAAATTTTATATTTCAAAATTAATTTCTAATATAATAAATTAATAAATTAATAAATTTAAATGATAAATTTTATTAATAATACTTTTGAATTTTTAATTACCAATTAATGAGAATAATTTTAAATATATATATATATTGAGCTATTTTAAAGATTGTACCATATTTGATGAATATGGAACTAAATTGAATAAATTTAGCTAATTATAAAATCGGAATTCTTGATTAAAATCTTAGTAAATGCGGTAATTTAAGTATTTTATCATCTATCTAAAAACTTGGAAAATTATTCAATAAGTAATATTACTGATAATATATTGAACTCATATATGATTTACAGTGTGTGTAATTATGAAATTATTTCATAGTAATTTGCAATTAGGGTAATATTATTCAAGTATTCAAAACTAAATAATTTAATATTACAAGGTTTAATAAAATAACAAATAGAATAAAATACAAAATATAGCTCTAGGTATCGAAATGGTAAATATAAATATATTTTATTAAAGTAATAAGACCTAAGCTTATTTTATCAAGTGTATTTTAGTAATTTAGGCTAAGTGTTTTTTGGATATAATGTTAGAATGTTAAATTCTTAAAAAATTATTTCAAAGATATTTTGGATATAATAAAACTAAATTATAGTATTTTATTAAATTTTAGTTAAAATATTTCAATTTAATATGAAATCATAATACTTTAATTTTAAAATATTGATATTAATTTTAAATTATTTACTAAATATCAATAAAGCTAAAATATTTGATTTATAAAAATAGATATATGGATATAAAGTATTGATGTGATATATATATTGAGAATATTTTCCTTTATATAATTAGGTAATCATTTATTAGTTAATATTCGTTAAATTTTTTAATGGCTTAAATTCCAATATTTTCTTATAATTAATTTCCGAAATTAATATTAAATCAAGATATCCAAGTTTTTAACGGTTAAATATTTATTGAATATAACTAAATCTTACTTGAATAATTTGATAATATATCAAATAGTTGGTGGGTTGATTATTATTCAATATTGCTTTTTATTAACAACTTAAATATAAAAATACTTTGAACTTTACCTTATTAAGGAATTGATCGAATTAATAATATTTGCTTTACTAATTTATCAACAAATACTAACTAAAAATCCTTTCTAGTAATATGGGCGATCATTTACATTTGAAATTAATAGGGTGGGTATTTAGAATAAAATATCCTAATATCCGATTTCAATAAAAATTATATTCCTTACTTTCAATTAATTTATTTATATATACCTCGTATTTCATACTTTCAACTTTATTCCAAACAATGAAGTGGTTCAATAGTTTTGGGTTAATAGGCTTACTGATTGTTGGATCATCAACAGTCATCTCAACAGAGCTGGACAATAATTATGCTTTTCTTCAAAGAAGAGCCGAATTGGCCAAAGCAGCAACTACAAAAACCACTGCTGAGAATGCGACTGCAGCTGGTTGTACACCTATTGTCAGAAAAGAGATCCATCAGTTATCTGATGATGAGTTGGAGAAATTTCACAAAGCAATTGAACAAGTAAAAGATTCGGGTATATATGCTGATTTATGTAGAATCCATTTGGATAGCGTCGATTTCGCGCACGGTACACAATATTTCTTGCCATGGCATAGAGAGATCATCTTCAGGTTGGAAAAAGCGCTCAGAGAAATAGACTCAAGCATCGCTTTACCTTATTGGGACTGGTCTCTTGAGTCTCAAAGTCCAGAATCTAGTATTGTTTTCACTAGTAAATATTTTGGAGGGAATGGCCGGGGAGGCTGCATCGGTGGCAGGTACGGAAACTCTGGAATGGGATGTGTGAGGCGTGATTTTGATCAGGGGAATAGCATGGGAGCATTTGCTGCTCCTGAACTGCTGAACAACATTCTTCGCGCCCGCAGTTTCAATGAGTTTTGGAATCGTATTGAATCCTCACCTCATGGTAATGTTCACAATAACATCGGAGGAGATATGGCCACAATGAGTAGCTGTAAAGACATTTTTTTCTACTTGCATCACGCATTTATTGATAAATTGTGGTGGCTATGGCAGAGTAGCAACTCGGATAACCTCATGGATTTTTCAGGAAGTTTAGGCTCAAATCTCCAACCTTTTGGAAAAAGTGTAAGAGCAGCCATGGATATCAACGACGACTCCTATTGTTACTCATATTCAAGCTATGGACTTGTTCGTGCTGCTTCTAGAATCAATAGAAGAGCTGATGATGGATCTGAACAGAGCTCAGATATCCAAGCTGCATCTGTTTCTAAAGCTGATGCATCCGCAGATACCGGTCTTGTAAGTGCTGAAAATGAAGAAAATACTTCTAAGCCAGAGCTTCAATCTTCAAGTGTTACTGAGAATAACGAAGCAAGTGAATATTTGGTTGACCCGTACGATCGAGAGAATGAGTATAAGCTTAGAGCTCCTAACCCACTACCCGATAGCTACTTGAATATGGCCAAGCTTGACATTCCTAAAGTTCGTAAATATGAAGCAGAAGATCGTCAGACTATTATTGATTTGAATAAGAAGGAAGACTACGTTTCACCAGTTGCTTTATCTCGCAAAGAAGCCACCATTAAGAATCTAGTGAAAGGGATCTATTCACCACTTCACAGCGTATTGAGTATATTTAAATAATTATTTACTAGGCATCTAATGATTTTTTGATTGGCTTATTACAAAACTAATTTAATTTAATTTAAACGTACGTTCACATTATATTTATAAATCTACCCTATTTAATAACACATTTATTGAAATAAACATAATTTCACATTAAAATCCCATTATTTTATTATTCAAGATTAATATTACAGGAAATCAAAGAATATTATTAAATATATTATTAAAGATCAAAATTTATCTAAATTCATTTTGAGTTAATTGCACTGGATGCATTTTGACGGAATCTTATTATTTTGTAAATGCTAGTAGTTAGATAATCTTCTCGGTAAGCCAAGTATGGATACGGTAATTAAGGGTCAATTCTACCAAGGATATCATCTCTGAACACTGAGGGCAATGCTTCATGAATTTGGATTAATATATTCGAGTGCCCTCAGCATTACGAACCTTTCTGAAAGTTGGTGTATCTTAAGCATATTAATTACGATTTAAAATTTGGAAATGTCATTGAATAATAACATCCCATTACTAATACTAACAGTGTATCTCTTATAATAGTCAAGGAGATTTTGGTGGAAGATAGGACTCAGTTTGAGCAGAAAAGTTCTCATGTTTTCACTTTCAAGATGGTAGTGAGCGCTACCACACATTTTAATTAATACTTCAACAGGTCTCAAATAGAAATCAGCTGCAAATGCCAAGAAATCAAAATCTTGATCACTAGGCTTAGAGTTGATAGGCTTCTGGTATCGTAAAATGTTTATAATCAATCCAGAGAAACTGCACAATTCAGATTGCAATAGAAAAGTAATCTTTTCTTCAATTTTAGAAATGAAATCATTTTTGTAAATGGCCATCATTCGATAAGCAGGAGGTGAACGGATCATAAGCGGAAGAACACAATTTTGGAAATATTTTTGTACCAATTGAACGATATGCGATGAAAAAGCTACAATCATGAATGTTTTAGCAAATTTAGGTTCAACCTTAAGATCTCTTAACCTCAACTCATGTTCATATGAATGGTGGATAGAATGTAACAATCCATTGCTTAAATGATCAGTTAAACTCTTGAACAATTCGATGGTGAACATAATTCTGCGCACCTTCCCAGTACTTCAGCATGAATTTCAAGGAGTTTCAATAAAAGTTGAATTTGAGGTGAGATATGGAATTCATTTTCATTGTCATCATGTTTAGAAGACTAGTTCCGAAGTAACTACCGCGCTTAGTTGGAGTTCCAGAATTCAAGGGTCAGTAAAAGAAGCAAGATTAGAATTTGTAGTTGTATCTCCCTGATTCAGTAAGTTACTGTTGATTAAATTGGTATTGATTTTTTCAGCAACTCGAGTATACATATATTGCTTACTATTACTCTTTTTACTCAACTTTTGCGATTGAGTGATAAATGGCTCAGTAATACTAGTGAAGGTATTTTTAACAAAATCAGTTTTTAGATTCATGTACATTGAATTGTCCAAATAAGATACAAATAAATCTTCCATACATTGGTCTAAAGTGATTGATAAAGAGGTGTGGGTGTCGTGTACTTGATTGGCAACTACTGAGGTAGTTTGATTAGCCATCTGCCTCTTAATTGTAGGGAATATTGTTTCCTGGTCGAATTGTTTTAGATTATGAACCAAACTTGAGACACATGAGTTAGCAGTTGACAAAGTGAGGAGATAATTCAAACTTGATAATTCTCTTGCTTGGTCAAGTAAACCTTCTGAATAAGTTTGAACTAATTGAACAAACATTCTTTTTAAAAATGATTGTAAAACGAAAAGAGAATTGGGAAATACTTGAGAGATGACTTCTCATTCCTTGGCAACCACTGAACGGATTTCATCACAAAGCTTTACCATCAAGGATCAGGACCAGAGGGGTGAAACAAAGGATCTGATTTAGATGTGGAATCGCTCGATATACTGAAATCCATACGATATGTAGATTCCTTCACCTTTCTCTTAGAATAGAAGAATTCATGTTGATTTACATTAGTTTGAACATATGAGTTACCATCATTGAAATTGAGTAAAGTTTTTGAGCATCTCTAAATATTAGAATTAGAAATTAATTTGTTTAACAAGTTCAAATATATTTAGGGTCACTCCAGCAATATTCTCATTTTTATAAGCTTGATCTAATGTTTCTAATAAATCAGTTTCAAGTTTTTCACAATATTTTTGAATATTTGCATTGATCTAAAAGGAAAATATCATGTTAAAACCAGGAAAAAAAAAATTGAATGAAATTAATTAACTTACAGTACTAGTATTAGGAACATCAAGTTATTTAGCAATACTAGTAAGTCTTGTTGTAATAATGGCTGTCTTGAAATTGATTGAATTATCATCAATGTATAAATATACTTGATATTGACCCTCTGCACCTCTTTGAAGTCTCATTTCTTCCACTTGAGCACATTGACCAGTACCAAGTTCGTTAAAATATTTGAATTAATCCTGAGTTTGAGCAGCTCTAGAAAGTTGTTTATGGGTAGTTTCCAACTGTTCACCAATTCTCACAGCTTCATGCTCTACTTTATTAATACAGTTTTATAATAAGTTGGAAGAATCTTGAACTTGCTAAAACTGAAAATTAAATAATTTGATGAACACTCAAAAAATTTAATTAAAAGTCAATATTTAATTTTTTTAATATTTTCTGAGGTTGTTCAGCTTATTGAGAAGCAACTTCTGACTCGTTGATTTTTTGTGGAATTTTAGATTTTAAACTTAATAGATTCTATAAAGTGTATTCAAAAGAATGAATAAAAGGCCTAGAATCAAATTCTATATTTCAAACAAAATAGTATGATTTTAAAGTATGAAATAATAGATGTTATCTAACAAATAAGTCATTCCTTATTTATTCTACAATTGTACTAAATAAACCATCGATAAACGAAAGGGAGTCAAAAGAATTCTAAATCAAATGTAAATAATAATGTATTAAAATTTGTAAAGAGTACATAAAAATGATTTAAAGTTAATTGATCGGATAAGTTTTATCACTAAAATTAAGTTTTACATCTCCATTATTACACAATATTTGCATTATTTATTCAGACCATTTATCATTGTTCCACTTAGGTTTGTAGTTTAAAAAAATCAATATTTAAATTTAAATAATGGGATCAAAATTTATATGTGACAGTGAATTTTAAATATTGATTCATTCAATATAGTTTATATTGTATGATAACATATTATCAAATAATAAAGTGTTAAAATAATGCATGTTACCGATTTTTAATGAAAATTTAATTTACACTTAATATTATTATAGATATATTCAGCTTCTAATTAAATTTGATATTCCTTGGAAATAAATTAAATAATATTCAATAATTTAGAACACAATTCACAAAAAATAACCATTAAGAAATAAAATTTAAATGCTATTGTAATTGACATATTTAAAATTAAGGCATTAAAAACACTCTCAAAATTAGATTAGTTTAAAATAATTATAAATACGTTTATTCTATTTCTATAAAACCTAATAATATTGACTAAAGTAGGTTATTGCTTACATATGATCCATTCTAATTGGAAGTTTCGGATTTCTTTTTATCGGACTTGTTTTTAGAGTGTCTGATTAAGGCTCTATAATAAATTAGGTTAATATAACGAGAAAAACTAAAAAATATTGAATTACTTTTTCTTATTAATTTGTTTTTTAACAAATTTGGGTAGTGCTGAAATGGTTTTACGTTCAACTGGTTTTTTCTTTAATTGTTTTTTGAGTTTAGCACTAAAATAGGAATACATTAATAACCAAAAATAATATGTGATATAAATAAATCTTACCTTGGTTTCTTGAGTTCTAGCATCCATTCTGGAAC
Source organism: Conidiobolus incongruus B7586 (assembly GCA_000697335.1). NCBI lineage: Eukaryota > Fungi > Entomophthoromycota > Entomophthoromycetes > Entomophthorales > Conidiobolaceae > Conidiobolus > Conidiobolus incongruus. The sequence continues at coordinate 7,656 of JNEM01013047.1, forward strand.
TTCACATCCAGATTGTCTCATAACGTTGACAATTGCTCTCAAAAAGTCAGCATCTTGATCTGTGAAGAAGGTCACAGCTTCACCTTTTCTACCAGCACGACCTGTACGACCGATACGATGGACATAAGATTGGATGGTTTGAGGGAAATCGTAGTTGATGACTAAATTGACGCCTTTAAAATCAATACCACGAGCCATTAACTCGGTACAAATAAGAACCCAAATTTTTCCTTGTTTGAAATTTGTAATAATTTGACCTCTTTGAGCCTGTGTTCTTTCTGAGTGGATTACATCAACATTAATCTGATCATAAACTAATTCATGGAATAGTTCTTTCGCCCTTTCGATAGATTGAACGAAAACTAATACTGGAGGTTGAATTCCTTTACTTATCATTTGTCTCATAGCAACTAATTTGCCTGATTCTTGACCTACATAAACCAATTCCTGCTTAATTAATTGAGTGACAGAGTTTTTGTTTCCAATAACAATTCTCGCAGGGTCATGTAAAATTGAATTGGCCAATTGTTCAACAACGTCTGGGAGAGTAGCGCTAAAGAGCCCCTTCTTGAGTTTAGAGTGAGAACAAGCAGAGATGATATCGTCAATTTGTTCAACAAAACCAGGTTCAAAAAGTTTATCGGCTTCATCAAATATTAAATATTGTACATTGCTTAAATCGATCAATTCGCCCTGAATAGCTTGAACAAGACGTAAAGGAGTAGTCACTAATACGTCGAATTTGGGTCGGTTGGTTGGATCTTGTTTCAAAGCAGCAGAAGTTGCTTTATTCAAGAAGTGGATTTTGAATTTAGTAAATTTGGTAATTCTTTCAAATTGATCATGGATTTGTTGAGCCAATTCTCTGGTTGGAGACACGATTAAAGCACGATAACCGATTTTAGAGGGTTTTTGAAGTTTTGCAATGATGGGAATGGCAAATGACAGCGTTTTACCAGTACCTGTAGGCGCGCAGGCCATAATATCGCGATCAGCGAGGATAGTCGGGATAGATTGCATCTGAATTGGAGTTAAATTGTTAAAATTTAATTGTGGAAGATTCTTTTTTAAGAAATCTGGTATGTCATCTCTAGCAAATATCATTAATATGTAAAAAAAAGAATATTATTATTAATATATACCTTTGGAGCAATACATCAATATGATTAATAGGGAATGGAATATCATTGCCATACACGTGAATCTTTTTCTTTTTTCTAAAATTTTTAGCTCTATTTTCGGTTTCAATAGGTGCTATTTCGTCTATTCAAACATTTAATATATTGTATATTAATTTTATCTTAGCATAAATACCTTGTTGGTCATCTTCATTATCGTCCTCTTCATCCTCTTCATCCTCTTCATTTTCATTAACCTCATCCTCTTCAACTTCTTTTTCAATTTTGGCCTTCTTATTGGAATGTTTATGAGTGTTGAAGAAGTCCAAGCCTTTAGGTAATTCTTGGTTTAATAAATCTTCACCGACTAACGTCTTATTGTTTTTATTGGGCTAAAAAATGTTATTATTCAATAATTTGATTAAAATTTTCTAATTATTCAAAATTTACCACAAATTTATCAATATCTTTTTTAAATTTTTGTTTATTGAAACTAGCTCCAGAACCCAAAGCGTAAAATAGATCCATTATGAAATATATTTATGTGAAAGACTAATGCTTGATGAAATTAGTATTGATTAAATTAAAAATTTAAAAATTAATATAAAACAATTGAATTTATTAAATTAGCTAAGGACAAAATTTGTTAATATAGAATTTATACTGTCAATCATTGATGATAAATATTATGGGATGTAGTTTATATCAATTATTTTTAAAATCATTTAAGGCAAAATATACTTATTATAATGTTACTTATATTTTCATTAATGCATTATTTTATATATTAAATTAGGTAAATATACACCAAAATTAATTATTTTTATGAAAACTAAAGTTTTCATAGTGGAAAAAATTCATTTATATACGTATCATCATATTTTTTTTGTTTCGATTGTATTCAAATATTGTATATTCATCATATATAAAAAATATGTATAATATAATTGCAACCAATCAAACTAGATAATTATTCTAAATATGGACCTTTATTAAAATTATTCTATAAATATATTGAATATATTAAATTTGTTTCATGTCACTCCTTTGGCAATACTTTTGATAAAAATTAATTGTTTCGGGTGTAATCCTTTTCACAAGTCTCGACAAGGCTAATTCAAAATCTTGATAATTAAACTGCAGATATTATTGAATAAAGATAAGATGTATATATAAAATATTAACTACCTTGGAAGAATTTAAATCACGTTGAAAGGAATTCATTGCAGCTTCTTGGCATAGTGCTACCACTTCTGCTCCTGAGCATCCATCAGTCTAAATTTAAATAGCTTTGAGTAATGATTCAAAATTATTGAATACTTATAAAAATACCTTTTCGCATAAATAAGTGATATTGACATTATCATCAAATTATATTTTTCTACTTTGTTAAAAACTTCAACTCTAGCTTTAAAATTGGGTGGTCCTATATATAGGATGCGATACATTCTACCAGGTCTTAATAGGGCAGGATTCTTGTATATTTAATTAAATTTCAAAATTGGTCAAATATATAGCTGATTTATCATGATATCAGGTCTATTGGTAGCTCCAACAACTGTAATGTTCATCAAAGAATCCAGACCATCCATTTTGATTAAAATTTGAGATAATACCCAATCTGATACAAAGCTGCATTCACCTTCATTACCTCATTTAACAGTCAATGCATCCATTTCATCCTAAATAACTAATTCAATAAATAATAAAATTTCAAGTCTTGCTATAAACTTACAAAAAATACAATTAACAGAGAAGCAGCTTTTGTTTTTCTGAAAACTTTTCTAACTGTTTTTTTAGATTCACCAACCCATTTATTGAAAAGCTAATATTACTTTGTAATTTAAATAATGGGAATTTTTTGTGATTGAAAAAAAGTAAACATTTTAATATATAAAAAGTAAAAATAAATATATATTATAAAATTAATAGTTTTCTTTATTTCTAATAACTTTTTGCTATACTTTTAACAAAGATCTAACACTTAAAAAATAGTTTTTTTTATTAAAGACTAAAATTTGATGTTTTACAAACTAATTAAATTTTCCTGTAGAAATTTTTTTTCTTATAAGCTAGTTTTTTAATTACCTAAGACAATTATAATTACACAAGTTATAATTTAAAGAATATACTAGATATAGTAGTTTTTTCTAGTTATTTTTAATTAAAAAGTTTTTTACAACTTTAGATTTATATATTTTACAATTATTATACAAAATAATAGGTTTTTTTAAATTATATTAAAAATACTAATTAAAAATAGTTTTATTTAAAAAAAATATAAAGTTTATTATTAATTGATTTTTTTTTAAAAATTAAATAAGAATAGTATATGTTATTATAATTTATTACAACAATTAATATTCACTTATTAATAAAGTATTTATTTAAAGGAATTTATAGAGGGGGTTAATTTAACTTAATTTAACACTTTAATTTATGTTTTAGTAGAGGATTATACAAAAAAATCTAAGATTTATTAATTATAATAATTTATTATAAAAGCTTTAGTTTTTAGCTATACTTTAATAAATTTTATTTAACAATAATTACTCTAACTTTTTTTTAAGCTTTAATTAAATTATAAGGTATTTATTTTATATTTTTATTAATTAATTTTAATTTAAACTTTAATATATATAAAATACTTATATAACTAATATTAAAGTGTTTTGATAATTCTTTAATTAAAATAAAAAAGTACTTTTTAATATATTTTTTTACTTTATTAACAATTAAAAAAATAACAGTTAAAATTAATCTTTTAAATTTTAATAGGTTTTAAATAGTTTTTCTTTTAGCTTTAAAGTAATTTACTTAGTGATAAATTGTTAATTTAGATAATACTTTATTATTAAAAGCTGCTTGTAAATTTTAAATGATTTTAAAGGGTTTATGGTTAAGTTTTACTAATACCCAAATAAAAAACTTTTGATAGTTACTATTTAGTTTAAATAAGATTAAATTAAACAACTAATTTTAAAAAATTATTTTTTTAATCAAAAAAGTTATTATATATATATATATATATATATAATTTAAAACTATTTATTTTCCTATTTGTTTTGTATATATTTTTTTATTTGAAACTAATAATATGTTTGAAAAATCAGAAATTAAAAAATTTCCTATTTCTTTAATTCTATGGTAATAAAGCAAGTTAATTAGATACCCATATAAACTAGTATATTAAATACTACCTCAGGTCCCTTCACCAACAAGAAATTGATTCCAGCTTTAGTTGCAAGTGCTTTGGCCATTAAGGTTCTGGAACATCCAGGTGGTCTGTATAATAGAATGTCTTTAGGTGGTTTGATATTGAAACTTGTAAATACTTCAAGATGCTAAATTAATTCAAACTCATTAAAATCACTATTAAGATGAGTAATTTGAACTACATTTAATGGCCATTGGACTGATTCTAATTTTTGCCTGATGTAATGATGACCCCCTATTTCTGTCCAGAGTACTTTGAAAACTTGGACTGCAACTTCTCGCATTGCGTTTGGCTCGATATGACCAATGACTTGGTCGACATCTTTTTCGGTGATTGCTAACTCTTCTTTAGAATTCTTTATTTTTCTCTGAATGGCATGAAGTCCAGCCTCTCCGATACTGCGTTTAAATCTGCACCCACATAACCATGTGATTTTAGTGCAATAGATTGGATAAAGTCATCTCTGAGAGTATGGTTAGTTGTTTTTAAAAGGGTACTCAAAATATCGCATCGATCTTCTGGTGTGGGGATACCAATTTCTACCTCAAGATCAAATCTACCAGTACTTCCAACGCTGAATCAGTTGCTTGAACGCGATTGGTTGTGCTAATCACTACAATACAATGGAAATGGCCCATTGCATTGGAACTAGCACCATCAAGCAGTGTCAAAAAGGTGGCAACAACCCTTTTGTCCAAATCATTTTGAGCATCGCGTCGATTTCGTGGATAAGGATAATGTATGGCTGGTTCTGTTCAGTTTGTGGAAAATATCCCGGATCTTTGCTTCTGTCTCTCCAAAAAATTTAGAAACAATCTCGAGGCTATTCACAGTAAAGAGTAATGCTTTGGAGTGCTTGGCGGCGACTTGTGCTAGTAGCGGTTTTCCCGTTCCAAGAGGACCGAATAGCAGAAGACCTCTAGGAGGTTTAAGATCGTAGTCAGTAAACTTTTCAGGATGGTTCAATGGAATTCCTACAGTTCTTGACTAATTCAATCTGAGTTATGAGCACCAATTTTAGAATAATGATCCACATCTTGATCAACCTAATCATTCTTTAATATCAACTATCAGAATACGGCGAACATTGATTTTTGCCTTCTTTTCGGGCCTAGTTTCAGGCTCAAATTCAAGGATGTCAATCGTTGTATTGAAATTTACTCCACCCAATGTATTAAGAACTGAATTTCCAACCTTAGAATGGCTTTCTTTTTCAAAATTAATCAATTTAACTTTATATAAACTGCCTTCAAATTGAAATTCAATAATTTGATTCAAACTCAACACTCTATGATTTACTAACATCAATAAATAAAAGATTAATAAAAGTCAATAAATTAATATGAATTAGGATTGGTAATTACCTACAATTTGTTGAATATAACTTTTCATATTGGAATGAATATCGAATTGAAAGGTTGGAACAATAGCCATATTGATTAATATTCGAATGACTTCAATGTCTATTTTACTTAGTTGGACTGTAGATCCAAGTTTATAACCAGCATTTTGAACTGATTCAGATGTTAATATAACTAAAATATCACATATTAATCAATTCATCAAATTGAATATTAATTCAAAATATTTACCATCTTCAGAAATATCAAAATTAGGCCAAATAATTCCAACAATTGGTAAACTTTGACTGTTAAAATCATTCTATAAACTTATCAAAAATTACAAATATATATGATATAAATCTAATACCAGCAAGAATAATTCGCGAGTTCTCCATCGATTCCTCCACATAACTTCCACTGAAACTTCTATTCAAATGGGAATATTGATAATATGATCAGTAATAGTTTTAAAATTTAAAATATACTCATTTTGTTTAATAACTTGAGTCATTTATACATTATTCTTTATTTCAAGATTTTAAGGGTTTAAGCTAGTGATACAAGGGTTCATAATTCAATTTTATGATGAACCTATTATGAGATTAATTATTTCAATAATTTGCAAATTTTCAGTTCAATCGTCTAATATAAATTTTTCAAACAATTAAATATGCAAAAAAAAATCAGAGATAGTCAAGCTATATATTTTTTACCGGATATATCATTTATATATACTTTCATTCAATCAGTTCGTTCTATTTATTGATTCGAGATATACTTCAACTCATGGTGTAACTATTCCAAAAGTTAAAAGATGTATGTATCGGAAATGATAAATTAATTTTCGAAATTTATTATGAAAATTAATAGCTTAATTTTATATTAATAATAATATGATAACATCAAATAATTTGGTGCATATATGAAATATTGATTGACTTTCTGTTCATTTTTGCTACATATTCATTAAAATTTAGAAATATAATTCATTTAATCTTTCTAAATTATTCAATAAATATTAAATGATTTTTTATTATATGATTGAGCTATGTTGAAAGGAATCCAGTCTCTTGAGCTTATTTAATATAATCAAGATGTTGTAATATGTGAAATATAATGTATCATTGTATGATATATCAAAATATTTCTTATGATTTATGATGTTTAATTTAAGATTCTTTATTTTCAATTAAATTTAACAGTTTGTTACAATAGAGTCATTATATGCATAAATCTCACCATTATCCCATAAAGGAAGTTAAAGTAGTTAAATTCTATATCAGTACTATTCAAATCTACCAATAATAAAATTCCAAACTGTTTGATATTTAATTCTGATATAATTTTTAGTTGTGTTTTATTTTTAGTTAAAATGACTAGAATTAGAAGGCAGCAAACTGATAAGTCAAGGGTTATAGACTCTCTGAAGCTCTATTTGCCTAGGAATGATTTTGTCAGGCTTGACTATTCTCAATTTCAACGATCTTTCAGATTAATAAATGCTCTGATACCTTGGTTCAGGAGATGCAACACTTGTTCTCACGAATACATTGATTCGGATATTAGTCTTGATTCTATTTCAGATTCGAATCCCGTTAACCCCAAATTATTAACTATTCGTAAAGGTATGGATCTTACTACTGATCTTTGGGACACCAAATGGAAAAAAATTGAAAGTACTTTGGATACTATTTTAACAAGAGCAAATTTACCAGATTATTCAAAGCGTAAAATTAGAAAAAACATCAAAGGGAACTTTCCTCAGTTAAGTGTAATGGCTGCATTTACTGCGGGTGGATTTATACATAGAAATCTAACCGGAGATGACTTTTGCGAGGTAGAAGAAGTGTACAAATTTCCTCCTAAGCACAGCCTGAGATGTTTGTGGATTGGGCACCTTACCAACATTGTTTTAAAGGGTATTGAACACCCTTCTGCTGGTTTTCGACTCGGGAAATGGTTCACAAACCGAGGATATTATGTTTTTGCAATACCATGCTTTGAGGTAACTTTAACTCGTTTTACCAATTTGTCATACCACTGGTTTTCCAATCTATTCAACTTTGCTCACTCTTATGGATTCAATCTACTATCTTTACACGAAACGTTTTTAAATTCTCGCCCTGTCGATTATTTCACTTCACCAGAATTTTTATCTTTGGAGAAATATTTTAACGAAAACTCATCTCTAGTTAATCAAGTTACATGGCTGTATTATAGGATATTTTCTGTTAGAAGTCTTTTAGGATGTTCACAAGATAACTATCCGCACGAAATCTCGTTATCTGATCTAGATTCATTACTAAATAAGAATGTCTCCTCACTCTTACCATTAGCAATGAGTTGCTTTAAACTCATTCCTAAGCTGTCCAGCCCAGAGAAAGAAAAATTGACCGAATTAATATACTCTGAAATTGTATTAATTAACTGTTACTGTCTCAATCTGAAAATTAAAAATATTCATATGTTTACCAATACCAAATTTTTATTATTCATGCTAACATATTTTTTTGCACTTGAGAACCCTGCTCTTGATTGGAAAGAAATATGTCGTGTATCTCAACATGACGTTGCACCACTTCCTGAGTTATCAGAAAAGTGCAAGGTAATTTACCATCGTGTAGATATTCGACCCAAGCTGGAAGAGGCATTTGATCAAATATTATCCGAAATTTCTTGGGAAATGCATTGGGAAATCGTTCAAAAACTGACTCGTGCTCCCATTCAGCGCATATCAGGATGGATTATTCACTTTAATCTTGGTATTTTGAGTAAACTCATGAAGCGATTCGATGTTAAAGCAGTCCGATCATACAAAGAATCAACTAACACTTCCTTTACCTTTGAGAAGCTTGTTGAAATGGATTTGCTATACAAGAAACTTATCTCGCAACAGGATAAACTCAGGAATGTTAATCCCCTTTGGGCAGTAAGTCCGCAAAAGAGAGGCAGTGCAGATGAATTTGAAGAGCCTGTATCGCTATCTCAGATATATTTACAACTCAAAAAGCGTAATATTCATTTGGAACTATCTTTCATACCTCACCCCTTGGATGAATTGGGTTTTTCTCTCCAGTCTGATTTTGAGATAAAAGAATCTTTAAATGTCTCCCCTCGATCGCCCCTTCCTATCAGACAATGTCGTATGAACACACACCCTATTTACGAGAATTCTGATGAAGAGGATTTCTCAGAGTCTGATTTAATTCTCCCAGAACCTGATTCACAGATTTCTTCAACTCAAAGCGTTGATAATCCACTTCGGTCTGATCCAATTTCCAATCATGCTGATACTAATCAACACATACTTCAAATTGATAGTGAGCATTCTGATGAATTTTTAGCAGAGAATTCTCAGGAGGATTTACCTACGTCTGGATCGGAACATCAGTCAACCACCAGATTGCTACCCACTCGTAAATGTAGACTAAATCAGCCTGGTATATATAATGAAGACTCTTTGATCTCTAAATCGCTATCCTTGATCTATGGACTTAGAACTTATAAATCCCACAAAACCGATTTTCAAGATTCTGAATCTCGCCGTCACGTTTCAATTCATAATTTGATTAATCGTTATCAGACTGTTGATGGGAATACTAAGCATCACCATTCTAATGGAGCTAATAAGGAAAATGAATATCATCTTCCAGTGAGGGAATGTCGTAAGAAACATCCAATGAATTACAATGAAACACTTACAATGGAACTCGCTTTTCGTCATGGTATGAAAGTTCCATCAACAAACGAAGCCCAACAATTCAATACACCTACTCACGACAATAACCATTCGGATACAGAAGACTTCCAGCAAAAGTCAATGATCAAGACACCTCCTACTAGTCACCATTCTCCTGCCAATTCCCCCCCACCAATATCTGTATCTCAGCCAACTTCAGGGTATAACCTCCGCAATAAACGAAAGCAACCCTCCACTGTTACCCCATTGGCAGAATTAAACGATTATTCTCCTAACTCTCCTATATCCACATCGAATGAAGAACCCTACATCAAAAAACTTCGGAAGCGAATTCCCATTTCCTATAATGAGGAGAAAGTTTTTAGATCAGCAGTTCAGATCACAAGCAACTCAGTTAACAGCAACCACTCACAGCTCACACATTCACTGCGTCGAAATAGTAGAAGGAGACCTGCGCTATCCTACAACGAAGATTTGGCATTCTCCAGAATGTTTAAATAGTGCTTAGTATATATTTGTATTTGTATCAATTCTCTTTGTATAACAGATTATCTTTGTAGTTTATTTTCAATATGTAAATGCCAAAATGTATATTAATAAATATTTTAATTATTTAATTATTTAATTTTATCAAAATATAAATTTTCAGTTTATTGCTGTTTGTAAAATACAATCCCATAAATATTAATCATAAAATTATGCTTATATTTCACAAATCATCTAAATATGATTGTGAGATCAAGTATTTAATATATATAATACATTTCCAATTGATTAATATAAATCCAATAATACAAACAGTATTCAAGCATCAATCATATAATATCAAAGGATTTTATTCCCTGATATTACATTGTTCGTTCTCATATAACAACACCTATTAAATATTTTATTCAAGCTCTTTAAACAAGAATGATTGGCCATGCAGCAAATGTAATCACCTCAATTTCGCAAGAAGAGTAGAATGCAAAAAATGCAGTGAACCTAACCCTAATTCCACTCTCCAATTGACTTTGTCAAAACTACGTGGAGATTGGCTTTGTAGACATTACAATTGATTATAATTTCCAAGTTGAAGAATTTGTAATTGTTGCAATATGCCAAGGATGGATGATGCTTCAATAGAGTTTGAAATATCACAATTTCCAGGAGATCGAGTATGTCCTAACTGTCAATACATTAACTTTGAAAAAATGTTAAATTGTAGAAGATGTGGACAGCTGAAGAAATAAATTATAAGAAAATGAACATCATTTCAAATAATAGATTACTGTATTTCATATGTTTACCTAAATATACAACTCTTACTATTAACTCGATTATAAAACATTACTCAGGTTCAAATTAACATAATTGAATTACATAATTAATTAAATTTCCGATTTCAATCAGAGCTAATAAAATTAATTTAATGAATTTCAAACAATTTTTTCTGGATAGACTGCATTCATTCATCCTACTATTTTATTTTATAAAATTTAAAACTTATAACTCTGTTATGTAACAAAAAAAATAAATTTACTAGGGTTTCAGGTTTTATAATTTATAATTGAATTAGTATAAAATGCAAAGAACAATATATGAATTGAAATTTTTAGTTTGTTGGATGATAGATTTATAATAGCAAACATATTGACCTCGAATAAAACATTATTGCTGATTTATCCAGGATATAATCATGAAATTTTTCATTTTCCACTTAATCATATCGTTGAGTGGTGAACAAAATGAAAATTTATTTGATTCACCAATAAGTTCAATCAATAAAATCCAATTTAGCTATCCTGAAAGTGGCCAAATAGTGTCTTCGCTTCCAACAGCTTCATCTAATGATAATCCACCATTAAAACAAATCACTACCACGGTGCCTGAAGACAAGGTTATCAACATGTTTGAATTAGTTCAATTTGAATGTAATCAGGAAGAAGAAATGAGTGCAACTAAGACAAGATTAGGCGGACCTGTTGATATTTGTAAAAAAATTAAAACAAGCTACGAATCAGCTACAAAAAGGCTTTCATCGATATTAGATTTAAAACAAGTTATTAAATATAAAGTTGTTTGGAGGTGATTATTCTTTTAATAAGTTATTCGAATTAAACCTAAATAATAATGTTACCAACTAGGGAATTTTGTAAGAGTGAAAATGAGAGTGAATGCACCGATGTTGGCTTGGGTCAATCTGCTCCCAGCTCATATTGGTCTATTCAGTCCTTTAATATCCCAGAATTAGACAAAAACTATTTATATCCACAGA